>CM041783.1:96400054-96417981 GCA_023374045.1 Limonium bicolor | reverse complement strand
TAGTAGCATTGGCCCTGCATTCAATGATAGTCCACAATAAGGAAAGAGGAGAAGTTCAATATCAAAACAGTGTCGGAGCCAGAATATAAATAATGATAATGTGGGGTTACTATTGTTTGAGGAAAAAAATTAGGAAAGTTACACTACTCATCCATGTGGTATTGGGAAATTATGATGCCCAACCATGAACTTTCAAAAATTACAATGCCTACCCATAAGGTATTGAGAAAATACAATCCCCACCCGCGAGCTTAAAAAATTACAATGTCCATAAAATTACAATGCTCACCCATAATATATTAAGAAAAATCACATAAAATTTACAAGGAATTACAATTTATTCAGCGGTTTATCATTAGTTTTACTTCTTTATTTATTCTTTTTAGGTAGTTTTCATTTATTTGACTTCTAAGAGATCATATAATGTAAATTAAGGGTTCTTTCAAATTTTCAGTTTTCTAAGTTTTTATTCAAGGTAATCATTGCTCTACATTTTCAAATTCACCTCATTTTAATAAGTACATGGGTGGGCAATGCAATTTCTTAAGGCATAGGTGGGGACCGTAGTTTCCCAATACCTCGTTAACAAATTAATAAAATGTTTTGTAGTATAATTCAAAGCTGGTTATTTTTATTTCATTACCTCTGCTTTGAAAAATTCTCCAGGACGTAAGATTTGATATTGTTGTCCACCTTTGAAAGTTATATTTATTGTAGGGACGGTAATCGAACTGCTACATGAACTGCATAGTAATACATATTGTCAATGTTATTATTCCACCATATATATTCTCTCATCAATCTTTCAAGTAAGTAATTAATTAATTTGATCATTTCAAATATTAACATAGTACTACCTTAAGCTGTAGCAGTACTGCAGTGGAAAATCTTCACTAACTTTAAGCTTCTTCTCTGTGATATGAGAATCAATCTGTAACATAAGAAGGTTATAGTAGCTATATATATAAATTCATCAGTACTTAATTAATGATATACCAACAAAGGTATAATTAAACTAGGAAGGAAGTACTAATAGAGAAGAGAATCGAAAACCATACATTCTCCGTAAGAAAGGTGTAGAGCGGATCCACCAAGTACGTGGAGAATATTCGCATATTGAAACTTATAAAAGCATCAACTTCTTTTGTTGTTGTTTCAACGGATAACTGGTTCATTCTGACACTATAAGTGGAACTGGAAGGAGAATGGATTATGTTAATTAATTAGGGTAATTTATACCACTATCTAGCATTTAAATTCATGACATTATGTAGCTAGATAGCAACAAAGTAGGTAGGTGGAAAGTTAATGAATCCTTTAACAAAACAAACTTACTGCAGTTTTATTCCTTCAGTTAAGGGAGTTTGAAACTGTTTAGAGCTTCCCTTATCTCCAAAACTGATTCTGCTAGTGCCAAGAGGTGAAATACAGATGGAAAAAGAATCTGCAACTAACTTGTCACTTGCTAAAATGCTAGGAATTGATGTCTTATCCCATCCCAATCCAAGTATTCCATTTGACCCAACCCCTTCCAAAAGACTAACCGCTTTGTTTTTGCCCGCACCTACATTATTCATAAAGAATCAATAAAAACTAATTAAACATTCTGGTAAGGATATCAATATTGATGAGCCCAACCTGGACCCGAACCCAAATCCGAAACCAAAACTAAAACCGAATCCGAAACCGACCCATGAAAGTCAACCATCAGTTGACAAAAGTACGTACCCGAAAGTAGTCTTGGGAAATTTTCGGTTGGAAGGAGTAGAATCAGTAGCAAGATGCAAAACGTCTTCAACCAAGTAACCCAAAGACGAACTGTTTGTACCATACACAGATTTATACGGGCATCCGTCAGATTTAGAGCAGCTTGATTTCTCTTCACACAGAGGACTGTCGCAAGGAGCTTTTACGCCTGTTTCAGATGAACTCAAATCGTAGACTTCGATATTGATCTGATATTGAAAATCGAATCGGATCGGTTATTGCAATTGAATGCATACCATCATGGGATTGGGATTAATTGGAAGTTGACAGATTGAAATTGACAAGAACGTACGTACCTTGGTGCCATTATTAGTTACAGATGAACAAGTAGTGCATTCACAAGGTAACCAAAAGTAATTACTCTCTGTATCCAAAGCTACCAAGAATGTCTTCTCTGGTGTCCCAACTGATACATTTGCGTAATACATACTGAAGAGGCCAGAAGATAGACAGACGAAATATGAATTAAACCAGTTAGTTGACTTTGCTGATCAATCGTGAAGAATTAACGATAAAACATAGTAATCAATGATGATACAGCAAACATACTATCCAAACGAAGTCAATAGATAAGCTTTATTGTCACGGACAAATGTGACTGGTGTCTTGTAACCATTGGATGCGAGGAAACGACGACCATGGATAAGATGATGATCATTTGCGACCATTGCAGTTAAGTATTCGGTTGTTCCTTGCTCCGGCAGTAATTTACCTTCCTCGACTGGGAACATGGCTTTGACTGGATCAGAGAATCTGTGATGAACGGTGAACTCGATCGGTGAAGCATGGCAGTAGCAGTGATTATGGACTAGCAACAGAAGGGAAAGGCCTAATAGCAGGGGACTATTTATACCCATCATCACACGGTCAGTCGAAGGTTCAAGCGAAAAGAGAGTTATGAACTAGAAGGAGGAGGGTTTTGGTGGCGGGGGAATGATATTGAAACCAGACAAACATAATTATATGCCAAAGCAGGCTGTATTGGTATTGACTTCAGTATATAAATAATTGTGGAATCAGTTAATGTTGACTTCAATAAATTTAAATGTACAGACTTTGCAAACGAAACGAATATGACAGCAAGCAAGCGCTGTTCTTCCATTTTAATTAGAGGGTCGCACGATTTCGCGCAGTTCTCACAAAAACAGAGGTTGGATTGGAAGTAATTCATTAAATGCCATCGAATCATTGTGTCATAAACCTGCCTAATGATTAATTTGACCGCCGACTGCTAAATTTTATAGCAGCAGAACAGGAAATGAAGGGTTCAAATAAAGATTGTCTGTTCATGTTGTCTTCTCCTTTGGCAAGAAAGACCTAAATTCTTGGATAACTTCAAACGCAACCTCATCAAAACAACCAAAAAAAAAGTTTCTCTGCATCTCAAGTTCATTTTTTTTTCTTCCACTATCTAAAATCAACCCCATCCTTCAACATATGGATGAAGATACCGTAACCAATCACTATAACTACCAAAGTTATTGACCCAAACTGGCCATCAAGATGTCACTTGAATCTAAATTACTCTTGTAACTTTTTCCTTTTACTTTGTCATCATAATAACCATTTTCACAATTTATTACCTTAAAATCGTAAAACTCATGGAATCTTATTAATCCTTTCAAGTAGCAGCATTATTAACACTATTACGACCCAAATCATAAGGTAAATAGGTGCAATACAATTTTCTTGAAGCATTTTTGAGTTTGACCCACTATTACTTATATAATGCGTTCTTTCATTTTCATCTATGAAATACCCCTAATTAATTTAAATTTAATTTAGGGGATTTCTTTTATTAAAATTGTAAATAATACATTAATTATTATAATATAGTATGGAATGTTGAATAATAAATCATTATCCTTATATGGAATTATGAAAATTAAATCATGGGATTTCTCCCATTTAATCCTAAAGAATACTATTATATTGGATTACCATATATTATTATTAGTATTATGAATTTAATAATAATATTTATAAGTCCAATAAATCTTGGAAAATTTTCTAAACACTCCAATTATATTATAAAGATTTTAGGAAGAGTTGGAAACATTGTTTTTTGAAACATAAAAGTCAATATGAATTCTAGAAACCCTAAAGCCTTCTCAAGCCTTGCTAGGGTTGACTTTTTGAGATGGTCAAACCAGCCCATGAAACCTATAGCAATAAATAGGTTATAGAAAACCATGAAGATCGATAAAAAGAACGTCAAAACGGATCATCCTAGCCAAAGTTATGCTAAATGAAGTTTAGAGCCAAAATTTTGAAAAGATGCTGATGTGGCTAGTCTGTTGACTCACCCCGCGCGCCTCGGGATATGCGCCCAACACTTAGCCGATTTTATCCCCTTGTTTTCCGTAACCGATTTCTGATTTTGCCCTAACTTGTGGACCTTCATCTCTTTCTCATCTTTTGGAATTTTTGAGTCCGTCTTCTTTGTTGCCTTCTCCTACCTTCCTCTTTACAAACCATAACTCACACTAAACCTAGATCATCCTAAAACAACCGGAAATTCTATCCAAGTAGCCACCCTACAAAACCGAAACCGCAGATTCTAGTTTCCTTTCGATTTCAAGTAAGATTCGTCTTGCCATAACTTCCTCATCTTTCAAACCAAAATTCGATTTTCTTTACACTGCTGAAAAAAAAGAATAAACAACGCTCTTTTAAAAACGGTTATATTTGTAAATCGTTTTTTTAGCATATTAAAGAACGATTATAAAGTAAGGCGTTGTATTTATGGTTTAGGCCGGGCATTTTAAAAAACGCTTCACTTAAGAAGCGTTCTTTATTGTATCGCGCCCAAAGACAAAAAAAACGCTTGGGTAATAAGCGTTCTTTATATGAAACATATAAAGAACGCTTTATATAGAAAGCGTTTTTATGTCTCTGGGACGCTCCGCATAAAGAACGCTTCGTTTAAGAAGCGTTCTTTATGTTTTTTACTCTCAGCATAAAAAACGCTTCTTAAGTGAAGCGTTCCTTATGTTGCCTGAATAGTACGCCACTTTCCCGAAAAAATTTAATCTCTCCCCGCTCACTGTACTTTTATACAACGTAAACCCTCTAGCTAGCTACCTCTCTCTCTCGACTGAGCTCACGAATACGTACCCCAGTACCGTCGGCAAGCTACTGCCATCGCCGCCCTTCCGTCGCCGGCCGCCACTCCCGTCGCCCTTCCGTCGCCCGTCCGTGCCGCCGCCGCTTTCCCCGTCTCTCTCGCCCCTTGATGATACGCGTTGGCTCCCGATATTTGCGCGCATGCATCTTTCTTCTCTGATCATCATCCAAATAGTTGCATGCCTGTCGCCCTCTCTTTCGGTAATTTCATCATCAAAATCTGCGAAATAGGAACATATATATATGTCTGCTCTTTCTCTTATTAATTTTGCAACCCGCGATCGATCGAACTGCAGGACTTAACGTACATATGCCCGTCACCACTACGTTATATTATTGATTCATCTGCAGTAATTTTACAACCCAACTGGCGTAATCGATCCATGCTCCATCGCCTCTTTTCCTGATTCTGCTGGAGGTAATTTTGCTAACCAAATTAACTGATCGATCGTAACATATAAAATTAACATGTTGTGGTTGGGATTAATCATGTGATCATAAAATATTAGGATTAATTAAGTGTTTGGGGAATATTAATTAATTTTGCATACCAATTAAACTGTCATGCCTGAGCTGATGATTTTTGGTATATACTTGCTCGTTGTGTCCAAATGGACCTGAGATTAATGTGTGTATTAGGCGAAAAATATGATGTGTTTGGGCATACAAATATATATATAGCCATGTACCATAAATTTTGCAAAACCATGCAAATTGTCGATCATGAACATACATGCTCTGTTTGAGAGTAATGTGTTTATTAGGATTAAGTGTGTAGGATTAATTTTGCAAACCAAACTGTCGCCTCTTGTACATGCTCTATATATTGTGGTGAAACCCTGTATTTTTAGGGGGGATACTGTCGGATTTTGCAGAAAATTTTGTCAAACTATTGAATTATTGGATTCGTAATGTAATTATTGTTGTGTACAAACTATCTCGTGCAGGCATTGTTAGTACGTACTTTTCATTGTCACACGCCTGATACGGGCTGGTTGATTGAAGTCTAGGTTCTTCACATCAAGACTAAGCAGACTACTCATCAGATTAGGTTAGTTTATAATTTTTCTCTAATAACTTCTTAATTGTTTATATAGTGTTTCTCTGAATAGCTATTAAATATACTCGAACATAGTCACCCGTCCGAGATATACCTACTAGAGGTATATCTTGGACAGTCCCCGTCGGGACTGTCCAATCACGTTTGATCTCACCTTCTAGGTAGTGAACAAGTTTATGAAAAACAGTTCATTTAAAAATTCGGTAGCCTTTCCCTTTTGTTCTTCGAGTGTATACATTCATATATACACTAGAAGAACAGAAGGGAAATGCTGCCGAAATTTTCAATGAATTGTTTTTTATAAACTTGTTCGCGTGTGAGATTGAACGTGATTGGATGGGTTTAGGTTGTAAAATTTGTAAAAGTAACTGGACTAATATCTGCCAACATATGAACGATATCGATCAGTTGTAAAGTAATACATCGATCTCACAGAAAGAGATGGAGCGTTCAAAGATGTACAATGACAGACTTGACAACGATTACCTACAAGGGGTCGATAGGTTCTGTAACATCCTAGTCAACAATCTTCAACCGAGGAATAAGGGGTATATTTTGTGTCCATGCATCGACTGTAAAAACGACTTCAAGTATAGAGATATTGAGAAAATTAAGGACCATTTGATTCGACGTGGGTTTACAGAAGATTACGAAGACATAGCATTATGGCATGGTCAGCATGCAGTGGATGTGTTTGACTATGCAGAAGCTTCAGTAGAACAACCAGAATTGGACGACATTGAAAACTTTGGGGATGACACAGAAAACTTTGGGTGATGACTACTGCACGATTAATGACGAGATCACAGAAGATGCGAACCTTGACACACTATTGGAAGATGTAGAACAATACTTTACCAACAAACCGAGTACACATGAAAACTTTATGCAGTCATGTAAAGAACCACTGTACGCTGGATGTGATGCACTGGCATTGAACAAATTAAGTGCGACGCTGAAACTATTTAATGTCAAATCGAAACACGGATGGAGCGATGTAAGTTTCACGGAACTATTGCAAATTATTAAGGAGATACTACCAGCGGACAATGTCATGCCTACAACTACTTATGAGGCGAAGAAGTTAATGTGTCCAATGGGTATGGAGTACAAGAAAATACATGCTTGTCCATCGGGGTGTATCTTTTCTGGAAGGAGTATGAGCTACATGATTGTTGTCCTAAATGTGGTGAATCACGTTATGTAAAGAAAGATCATCAAGACGACAACAAGCCAAAGGTTCGTTCCCCAGCGAAGGTGTTATGGTATTTGCCAATAATCCCAAGGTTTAGGCGGTTATTTGCTGTTCCGAAGGATGCTGAAAACCTTAGGTGGCATACAACACATAGGGTGGACGATGGTAAATTAAGACATCCTGCTGATTCACCGCAATGGAGAAACATTGACAGAATATTTCCTGAGTTTGGTAAAGAATCAAGAAATTTAAGACTTGGCTTATGCACGGATGGAATGAACCCATACGGCACTTTGAGTAGTGTACACAGTACTTGGCCTGTTCTGTTGACTGTATACAACCTCCCACCATGGTTGTGCATGAAGCCTAGGCATATTATTCTATCAATGTTGATATCCGGTCCAAAACAGCCGGGGAATAATATTGATGTGTTTCTGCAGCCGCTTATTGATGACTTGAAACTCTTATGGAATACGGGAACAACAGTATATGATTCTTATGCAAAGGAAAACTTCACACTGCGTGCTATGCTATTTTGTACAATAAACGACTTTCCAGCATACGGAAACCTATCTGGATATACAATCAAAGGAGCATTAGCGTGTCCTGTTTGCGGTGATAACACTTGCAATATCCGATTGAAATATAGTGGAAAAAATGTGTACATGGGTCATCGAAAATTCCTTCCAAGACATCATAAGTACCGAAAGATGACAGATGAATTTGACGGGACGACTGATCATGCTGTAGCTCGGCAACCTTTATCAGGTGTCGATGTTTATAACCAGGTGAAAGATATTGTGAACAACTTTGGTCCTCCAACTAAAGCTACAGAGAAGAGTGTTTGGAAGAAAAGGTCGATATTTTTTGATCTTGAGTATTGGCAACATTTGCAAGTAAGGCATTGTATTGATGCCATGCACGTGGAGAAAAATGTGGGTGAAAGTCTTGGTGGAACGTTGCTAAACATTAAAGGGAAAACAAAAGATCATTTAAAGGGGAGAAAAGATTTAGTAGAGTTGGGCATACGAAATAGCTCCAACCCCAACAAAGAGGAACACGTATCTTCCTGCCTCCCGCATGTCACACTCTATCCAAAGAGGAGAAAAAGAGTTTCTGCAGTGCCCTTTCTGACATCAAAGTACCATCAGGGTACTCTTCCAACGTAAGAAGTTGGGTGTCCATGTCTGAACTCAAGTTAGTAGGGATGAAATCTCACGACTACCATGTTTTGATGCAACATTTGCTTCCCATTGCAATTCGTGGGATTCTCCCACATGATGTCAGGAAAACCATTACAAATTTGTCCGTGTTTTTCAATGGAGTTTCTGCCAAAGTTCTAGATGTGCAGACACTGGACAAGTTGCAGGCTGAACTAATTGTCACTATGTGCCAGTTGGAGATGTATTTTCCACCTTCATTTTTTGATATTATGGTGCATCTGCTTGTTCATTTAGTAAGGGAGATCAAGGAGTGTGGCCCATTATATCTCAGGTATATGTATCCATTCGAAAGATACATGGGTGTGCTTAAAAAAAATGAAAAACCGCAGACGTCCAGAGGGAAGCATTGTTGAAGGATATGTAACTGAGGAAGTGATTGACTTTTGCACCCACTACTTAGAAGGCGTGGACCACATAGGACTTCCGAGATCAAGACATGAGGGCAAGTTACAGGGTGTAGGTACAATCGGGAAAAAAATGGTGAGGCCTGATTTTGCTGCATTGTGTAAAGCGCATCTAACCGTGTTGAGCCATGTTGAAGATGTTGAACCATACTTCGTATCACACTTAAGCGCTCTCAGAGCACAACATCCGTCAATGAGTCAAGTGAGATTAAAGAAGGAGCAGAATGCTACATTCGTTACATGGTTTAAAGAAAAAGTTATGCATGAAGATTCAGGCAATGTAACTGAAATGGTTAAGTTATTAGCGCTCGGTCCGAATCTTGATGTTTTGTCGTACGAGGGTTTCGATGTGAATGGGTTCTCTTTTTATACTGAACGCCAAGATCGTAAGTCAACAAATCAAAATAGTGGTGTTCATCTAACTACTTCACAGGAAATATATCAAGATGCAGGTAGTAAGGGAGTGACAATGAGGAAAGAGTATTACGGTGTGATTCAGGAGATTTGGATCCTTAACTACACCGGTTACGAGACTTGTGTCTTTAAATGCAAATGGGTAGACAACAGGCGCAGTTACCGACAGGTGGAACACGGTATGAAGTTGGTTGACCTAAACGCATTGACATACACAGAAGAACCGTTTATAGTTGCTTCTAAAGCTAGACAAGTGTTCTACTGCCGTGATCAATCTAATCCCAGATGGTCAGTTGTATTGCAAAGTAAGCGACGGATAGTTGGTGTTGATGGTGTTATGAACGAGGAAGATTATGACTGTGAAATGGACAATGTTCCCCTCCAAATGCCAATGGAAGTTGATAATGTGACCAACTTTCAGTGCACAAGATCAGATCATGGAGAAGGGTTGTGGGTGGAAAAATGAACAAAAAGTAAGTCTGGCATAAAAGAAAAGTGAATGCTTAACACATGCGTGTACAATTTATGTTTGTTTATGACTCTATTTATGACACTGACTAATATATATTATTATGTAATGATATTGTGCAGATTATGGATGCCGACGATCATGAGATGCTCATACAGTGTGATGAGGAGATGGAGATGGAGATAGATTCAGAGATGCAGTTAGCGGAGCGTACACAGATCGTCGATGCCGCTGATGCTCCTACGACCTCTCAGGACCCTCCTACGACCTCTCATCTCCCTCCACGAAAGACACGAGGACCGTCACGTGGTCTAAATGAGAAGAAGGAGAGTGGCATGATTGATTTGGTGTGGGATAGGTATATGTTACACCTATATGTTATTTTGTTTTATTTTTTCACATATATACTGATATTTATACATTTACCCTAGTACTATATATATTTCGTACGTATGACTAACATATATACTGTATATATTACAGGTATTTTAGACCCACTGGCGAGAAAAAGCAGAAGTTTGCCAGCGCCATGGGTCGATTGGTTAAGACCCATTGCTGTATCAACAAAAAATGGAAGAACCAAGATCCGGAAATAAAGAAGATCATGTGGATGAGCTTGAAGAAGAAGTACCAGATCCCGGATGAAGCATATGATAAAGTGATGTCACTGCTTGCTTTGCGTATGCGAGCGTTCAAAAATAGGCTGGTGGCTGGTTGGATCAATACGAACAACCCGAAGCGGGTGCCTCCCTATGAGCTGTACGCTGGCATGATCACTGAGGAGGATTGGAAGGAGTTCTATGAAGCACATATCACCCCTGAGTTCAGGGTACGTAATTGTTTTCATAGATTAACTTTTAAGTTTATGATGTTAATGTAACAGGATAAAGTTTATAAAATGAATTGTATTAATTCTTTCCACAGGCAGTTCAGGAAAAAGCCCGACAGAATCGCTTGAAAGATCAGAACCCACACTACATGGGCCGAGCTGGGTACGCGGGCGTATACCAGGCTGGATTGAAAAGGGGTTATTGAAGCGTGTGCGTGAGGACGGCACAATTGAGCCGATTCAAAGTCCGGATGAGGTGAATCGGGCACAAGCATACATGCTTAGCCGCCAATTAGAGAAGGACGGTGAAATGTATTATCCACGGAAGGAGACTGCAGACTTAGCTACAAAAATTGTGAGTGCCCTGAGTAATATTTAATAGTTTATAAATTATTCTTACAATTTATGTATGTTTTATTTATTTGATCTAATTCATAATTTACATGTTTTTTTTTGCGTGTACAAGACTGCAGAGGGTGTTGATTCGTTTCTTGCCCAGCCTCATACTCAGGAGGATCCGTTGAACAAAGCTTTTGGCAAGAAGGATTACCCTGGGAGAGTTCGCGGATTTGGATCCGCAGTGCGTCAGAGAGATGTTTTTCCTCGCTCCCAGCGGATCGGGAGAGAGGAAGAAATCAAGGAGATCGAAAGGAAGTTGTCACAACAATTCCAATCTGATTTGCAGCAGCAGATGCAACAAATGGAAGCAAGATTGATGGAACAGCTGAGTCAGGGGCATCAATCTTCTAGCTCATCAGTGTATGCCGCCCCTGCACCCGTTTCCACCCCTGCACCTGCTTCCATCCCAGCACCTGCTTCCACCCTGCACCTGCTACCCCTACACCTACTTCCACCCCTGCACTTGCTTCTACCCCTGCACCTACTTCCACCCCTGTACCATCTCAGGTTCCAGTTTCTTACACTGTACCTGCACCTTCTGACCCATTCCCATATGCCAAGCTTCAGGTGTGCATGTGTGAATTTTAGTGCTTTGTCGTTATTTATTTTTTCAATTAATCAAAAGCATGCATGTTGTAATGTATGAATCTAATTGTTTGTGTTCGTTTATTAGGAAACCAAAAAGTGTCGTCTTCTGCAGATCAATGAACATGGCACCTTTGTGGTTGCAGTAGGCACAATTCTACAGACTGATTCGGCGTCACTGTGTCATTTTAAGCGAGTGCCGGCCTGGTACGTCCGTGTGATGGTCGACAGTGTCTGTCAAGGCTGTGATCACATTCCACTACCGATAGAGTGGAATGATTGGAGCACTATCATTGAAGCACGTGGCTCACAAGTACCATGGCCTTGCAATCTGGTGGAATTATCTGATAGTAGGGTAAGCAAACAACTTATATAAATTTGTTTACTAATTACCATTTCATATAAATGCAGTTTTGGGAGAATATAGTTTTCTAACGTATATATGCTAACTTGTCATTTCTTAGACACCTGTTCCTATTGCTGGCAAAGGTAAGGCAGTCAGTGCGTCGAAAGGAAAGGGACCATCGGGTCAGCAGCATGGTCACTACATCAGTCCACTTCGACGCGATTTCATTCTTATCCAAAATTTGGTGAAAACACAAAAAAAGCGTCAGCAGATCTTGTATGACTTGATACTCGGGAAGGGCGATGATTTCATTGAGTTCATCCTTAGGGTTCCGCCGTCTTTGTTCCACAGCGGAGAAGGACAGGAGTTGCTGATCAGTATTAGATGTCAAGGAGCTGCTGCTTGGTGATATGCTGAACATCTCGGTGATTCAATCCTACTGCTTGTAAGTATCACATTTTTTCACTTTCAAAGTTAATAGTAAGTTTTATGTATATATAATTTTAATTTAATGCATTTGTCATCAAAGGCCCTTACTATCGAGGCTGGTGGCAAAGAAACTGGACAATATGATCACCTTCCTATGTCCACAAATCATGTCTTCTGAGGAAGCTATGAGAGACGGTGCTGCGTGTCAGATTCATATGCGCAATGGCATAATTGCGGCGGTAAAGAGGAATAGCAAATTTGTGCTCATACCATATCATCAGATGTAAGCGTGCTTGACCACCTTATGCTTTTGTCTTGTTTTATGTTAACTCATATATATTTCGAAGGTGAAGTTGATTTGTTGTTGTTTCAAACTTGTAGCAATCATTGGTTGTTGTTAGTGGTGTGTACTTACTCATCATCCTGTATAGTGATTGACCCTATTGGTGGAATTAAGAGAAACATCGCCATTTCTGTTCTGCTGACAAAGTAAGTAAATTGTGCATATTTTCATTTCAAAAAAAATTTTATACCTTTTTTGATGACTTGTCACTTAAATTAATGCTTGTTTTAATTAATTTCAGTGGTTTTAGAGAAGGTATGCTCAATGCCAATCAGATGAATTTTCCTTTGGATATACAGTATATTAAAAAGGTAAAAAACATTCTATTTACTCATATGCATATATACTTAAATATATTTTGTATATATTAGTGTGTATATATAATATAATTTTATTGAAAATAGTGTCCCAGGCAACCGGATAGCAGCAGTTGCGGTTATTTTGTGATGCGATACATGTTGGACATCGTGTCCCACATCGACAAAATCAGTGATGAATCTGGAGTATGTGTTATAAGTTTTGTGTTTGAATTGGTAATTTAACTGTTTCTGCATGGTTGGATAAGTTTAAATGGTGTACTTAATTGCTTTTATAATTCTTGCGCGTGCAGCTTATTCGGTTCTTTGAAAACCAAGGAGGTACTTATTCAGCTGGTGATCTAGATTTTTTGCCAGGAGCACAGTGCGCTACTGGACGAAAGCATACTGGAAGATGCCTGACTGATCAACCAATTTGCATCTACAAAAATGTAGTCTGTTGCATTATATATGTCAAGTAACGTTTCCTGCATTATCAAAGTTCTACAGATTGCTTTAATTACAACATAAGTACTTAGCAGCTTCCATCTGTGTTTGGATTTAACTGTAATCAAATTTTGTCTACATGTGTTTATGGTACTATATTGGCATTCTCTGTTAATTAATATGGAGCATGCAATTGTCTTGGATGACTTTAATAGAAATAATCATGCTTTTGTTAAAGCTTGGAATCTGTATAAGGAAAATAGTGGAGACGCTAATCTGTTCATGACTCATGGGTCTGTTCCTATGCAGGATCATATTAAAGTTAAATTGTGGAGTGAAGAGTAGAAGAGGTCAGGCCTTGATTGTGGCTGGTTCAATCAGAAATTCAGAAGGCAACCTTCTGATGGATTTTAACAAAATCTTGAAACCTTCATGTTCGATGCTTGGAGCTGAGATCCAAGGACTGGTGTTTGCTATGAAATGGGCGATAGAGAATGGATTTCATGGATGGAACTAGATGTCAGTAATCAAGAACTTTTGTTTCTTCAAGAAGATTGAAGATGGATCGCAGAACTTGTATCTCAGATTGCTGGGAGCAACTATTTTAAGTTGCTAAACTCTGTGAGATTAGTAAGATAGCTAAATGTTTCATCTTAATTTTACAGTCCTTCTGATTTCCTTTATCATGTATAATAGTTCAGTTTTTTTTCAATGTGGGTAGGAGAAAACATTCCCTACAAGATATCTTGTACTTTTGATAGGGATGTAATCTGATTTTCGGAATGAAGAGGAATCTCAAGGTATTAATCAAAAAATTGGTAGAGATTTTAATTTCTTTTTTACAGTCGTTGTGATGGCTTCTGCTGCTGTGTTGAAAATGCAACAATGCATTAGTTGATTTGTGATGTGATGAATCGATCTGTAGCATTTGTTGGAACAGATATTTCTGAAAAAAACCAAATATATATATATATCTATATATAGCGTTCTTTTAAACTCTCCCGCCAACCATCATAAGAAACACTTCTATGTGATAAGCGTTGTTTTTGATTGAGCATAAAGAACGCTTCTTCGGATAAAGCATTTTTTATGTTCCCATCGTTCTCGCATTATAAAGAACACTGTGAAAATAACGTTCGTTAAAGATAGTATAAGGAACGCTTTGAAAGCGTCATTTAAAACGTTTTAGCATTTGCGTCACTCGAATAAACAATGCTAAACAACATTCTTAAATGCCAATTTAAGCGTTGTTTATTCTTTTTTTCCAGCAGTGTTAGCTCGTTGTGTAGAGCATTAATCCCTCTATAACTTTCGTGTTGATGACCAAGGCTGATCATAACCGATGGGGAGAGCGAGACGTCTAAGATCTCAATTCACCATTGCATAAAATCATACAGAAACTAAGGTATAAACTCGTAACTTTTGGCTTAGATTTCTTCTGTGTAGTGCAAGTTAGAGTGAGTTCTTGCTATCATTGTGTAGAGCTAAGTTTCCTCTTTAGATTAAGCCCGAACAAGTTCTAACTCGATCTGTACTGAAACTTATAGCGTTGTAAAGTTGGCTACTCAATCGGTTCGTAAAGGGGGAATTTTTCCAGAAACCGAAATCGAATTCATTCGATTCTTGCAATTCCGGTAAGTTTTCTTTAAATTCCTTCGATCTTGCTAATCGGCCTTACATTATCGGTCAAAACCATGTTCCAATTGCATCAATTAAGCGTTAGATTGAGTGAATTTGTGAGATTTGTATTCGGAAAACCGAAACAAACCCTAACTTTGAACTAGAATCTTATTTGATGTACACTGCATTATAGCTAGCGAAATAGGTTCAATGGAACCGAAATTAAATTTTGAATCTAATGGAACAAGAATCACTAAGTTTCGTTCTGTGGTTTAGGAGAAATTTTCGAATTTGTACTCGAGTTCGGTTTTGTTTTTGCTGATGAACTAGAGACTCAGGGACCGTCCGATCGGATTTTAAAGAATTGGACGGCCGAGATTAGATCGTGGTTAATAAGAGTGTTTTAAGTTTTATAATATTTCAGAATTTAGCTCTAACTTGTTGAATTTAGTTAATGGCCTTCCCAAATGTGTTTTGACTTGAAATTTTAACCATAGATTCCTTATAAAATTTAGTTTATTTTGATGTAAATTAATATGGTTTTGGAGTTTTTTAAACATAAGTTATGATTTTTGCAAGTTACGGGTATTATGGAATTATTGGTTAATTAAAAAGATATTTTTATGAAATAAAATTTTTATAATATGTATAAATGTTATAGTTACTGTATTAAATTTGGGAATTTTTGGACAATGGTAAATGGGTTTAAAAATTGTGTTTACGAGTTTTTTCATAAGAATAGCTTATAATAAATGGTTTTTAATGTAACAAAAATTAGAGTATGGTTTGTTAATAACTTTTAAGCTGGAAAAAAATAAGGAAAACTAAATTAATATTTTATAACAATATGTTTTAAATGTTTTGGGTATTAGCTTTTAAGAGAAGTGAAATATTTACATATATGTTATATACTTATATGGTAGAATAAAATAAGAAACTTATGTTAAATCAAGGAATTTAATTATTCTACATCTTATTTATTATATTATATGGGAGTTAATATTCTTGATTAAAACTAAGGGAAATATATATATTTACACATATATAAAAGGGAGTAAAGTAGTAACCTAGGGTAAAGCAGGGAGCGAATAAATCAACACTTATATTAACTAAATATTATAGGCTAATATCCTAAGATATAGTAAAAGGAATACTTTACGAAGCATGCATGGAATGCAGATAAATGTTGAAGTAATAAGATAATTTAAATACAATAAGCTACGTAGGGGATGTCTTAATTAAAATTCTAATACAGGTATACGTATAATATTAAATATAAAAGGAAAACTTTATTTATAAACCGTATATCGGTTGTGGTTATGCCTAAAAGTTATTAAACACAATTAAAAACAATAAAATTTCTTTAAAATGTTATGGTTAAATCTATTACATAAAGATATATATATATATATATATATGTATATAAATACATTAAATAGATGAGGAAATAACATTCCTTGTGATAGTTATAATAAGAGAATATATTATTAAACCTTAGGTTTTTTTATCGGTGTGTAATTAAATAGTCACTAATAACTTAAGGGTTTAATTACACAACATAAACGTAACACGGTCTTGGGTTAACTTACTAAGCCCAAGTCTATGAACTCCAAAAGCCCACTTAAACAATTCAAAGAGAGGTTGGGCCACTCTCAGGGTTAATCCTAAATCGTTCCAGTCTAAACGAAATGGCCTAACAAAGATTTAATTAACAAAACAAGCCCAAAACCTTTGTGAGAGAATAATGTTAAACCTGGAAACTATAAATTAGTAAGAATGGAAGGTTAGTTTATAAGTCCCTAAACTAATCGACACTTGGAACACATTAATTATAGGTTACCATTGGGGGAACACTCATTCAAGTTAATTATTGTTCTTCACATACCAGGTACAATTTCTCGTACTCTTATGCTTTGCTAACAAGACTTATGGGATGTTTGTGACAAATTCTAATTGAGCTTAAATGGATTTCTAAAAGGAAATGGTTGTGTGACTAACTCAGCTTGTGTGACTAACTGAGCCTTGTATGTGAAACTTACATGGGTATTGGTTCCTTCTATTTGGTTATTCCGTTAGACATTAACTGCTTAGGGTTTACGCTTCTGTACTCTGTAAGACTGAGTGTTTTGGTATTGCTCTGGGTAGTTAGTGATCTAGTGGGAATGTGGAGAAGGTTAATTTTGGTAAATTCTTCTTTTGACTCTGGATATCGTTTCATCCATGAGCTGGGTCTTGATGTTTCGACGTGCGCGCGTCTTCAATGGTGACAGTGAGGGGCTGTATATCCCCTGTCCCAAAAGGGACGTAGTAAACAGTGAGGGCTGTATATCCCCTGTCCTAAATGGACGTACTTGGTGGTGGGGGCCATCTCTCCAGTTGATTTGTTTCCACTCTTGAGTTATGGGTTCTTGGATCTCTTCTTTCATTCCTAGTCATTGTGACTACTTGGGTTTTCTACTCCTAACTGGAATTGGTTCTAACTTGAGCATTGGATGTTCACTAACTCATGGTGTGGTCATTGGATTGACTATTTTTACCTTTCTATTATTTACCTTTATCCTTAACTTGTTATCTTGATTTGGTGATTTGTGGAATGCCTTGTTCCTCTGTGTGGTTAAAGTGAGTTATTGTATTCAAGCTATCTTTTATTTAAGAGTTGTATTATAAGTTTGTTTTTGGAGGTTTGTACCAGTTCCATTCCAGGGAACTGACCCACCCCTCTCGGGGTGGGCTGCTTGGTTTTATCTTGCAGGTATGAGCTATTTCACAGGTGGCCACGAAGAGAACGAGTGATTGGGATGGGATTAGGTCTTGTGGAGAGTTTATGTGAAATACCCCAAACTTAGATATTGTGTTTAAGTGATAAGCTAAGATATAAGGAGGCTAAATAATGCCTTAGAAACATTAAGAAACATTTTTAATCAAAGAAACATAAGGAAACACCAAAAGAGCAGTTTAAGCAAAATGCTCTAAGC
>CM041783.1:96272864-96399554 GCA_023374045.1 Limonium bicolor | reverse complement strand
CTTGGTTTTGATTTTGGAGCTTGAATGAGCAAGATGTGGGCAAAAGAAGATGGAGCTAGCATGGAGTTGTCTTCTTACGTTAAAGAGAGGAAAGAGAGCAAGGAAAACTGATGGAGAAGATGAAGAATGAAGAGAGGAGGAGAGAGGACTACTAAAGGTGAGATATTATGTTAAAAGGTGAATAGTTAACTTACTTACTTTTGTTTTCTCTTTACTTAGCTAGATAAGTGTGGTGATTCACACTTAAAAACCAGCCCCCTTGGTCAAATAAGGTAGGTTGTGGTCTTTGTTGACCATTTAATTGACTTACTTTGACTAATGTCTTAAACTAGCACTATTTGGTTACTATTCACTAAACAAGGCACATAATTGTGAAATTTTTTATTTCCCATTGCTTTAGACTTCCTAATGTGATACTAATTAGCACACATATAATTAAAGAGTAATGATGGACATTTAGCCACTCAAAACCCATTTACAAGACAATTTTTCAAAATGTGCTTTAAGACTCCTTAAAGCACATTTTGTGTTTTAACTTGTTTTCAAGCTTGGTTTTCTTTGGTAATTGGTTTAAAATGACCATTAGGATATTACTAAGGTCTAAGAATGATATTTGGGTGCTCACCCAAGTCTCTCCAAGCTTAGAGCATGTTTTTGCTTAAACTGCTCTTTTGATGTTTCCTTATGTTTTCTTTGATTAAAAATGTTTCTTAATATTTCTAAGGCATTCTTTAGCCTCCTTATATCTTAGTTTATCACTTAAACACCATAACTAAGTTTGGGGTATTTCACTATCCATCAATCTCGAATCATGTATAAGAATCATCCACTAGAGATATCATCTCTAATATCTCTAAAGGGATTCAAATAAGATGAAATATCCCAAATAATAATTACTTTAATTAATATTGAATTAATTAAATAAAAGTAATTAATGAGATATTAAGGAATTAAATATTCTTAACTGAGCAAGGGGAATAACATAATATTTAAATAAACCCTAAGAACACCTCAGCGAAATGGGGTAGTTGAGCGTAAGAACAGAACATTAAAAGAGGAAGCTAGAGCCATGCTTTTGGGGAACAGTCTTCCTCAAGTCTTCTGGGTTGAAGCTGTAGCAACTGCTTCTTATATCACCAATAGAACGCTCATACGAACAATCCTCAACAAAACACCCTATCAGCTGATCAGGGGAGAAAACCAAGCATAAGTCACTTCAGAATCTTTGGTTGTAAATGTTATGTGCATAACAATGAAAAGAATTCCCTAGGGAAGTTCGATGCCAGAAGTGATCTGGCCATCTTTCTTGGGTACTCAGAAAGAAGTCGGGCATACAAAATCTACAACACGAGGACTCTGAAGTAGAAGAGAGTGTACATGTAGTCTTTGATAAAGCTGAGATCCATAAGATCAAAGAACCTGAAGAAGATGAAGATTTTGGATTTGATCTAGCTGGACAAGATCACACAAACAATCCCAAGGATGAATCACCGACTAAGGAAAACTTGCCCGACAAGTCAGCAACAGGTCAGCAACAAGTCGACAAAGGAAATAATGATGTCGAAGATCCTCTATCACCATCAACCATTCATCAATCTCGAATTCTGTATAAAGATCACCCATTGGAGAACATTTTTCGGATATCTCCAAGGGAATTCAAACCAGAGCACAAACTCGTGATCTCTTAGCCTTTTTTCACCCATCGAACCCAAAAACATCAAGGAAGCTCTTCAAGATTCAGACTGGATTAAAGCAATGCAAGAGGAATTAAATCAGTTTGAAAGATGCAAAGTCTGGCATCTTGTGCCTCGTCCCACACATCAAAGAGTACTTGGCATAAAATGGGTCTTCAGAAATAAGCTAAATGAGATGAGAGAAGTCATCAGGAACAAGACTCGTTTGGTAGCACAAGGATATCGTCAACAAGAAGGGATAGACTTCCAAGAAACCTTTGCTTCAGTAGCAAGGATGGAGTCCGGCCGATTACTGATTGGATTGCTGCACATAAAGGAATCAAACTATTTCAACTTGACATCAAGAGTGCATTTCTTAACGGGTATATTAAAGAAGAAGTGTATGTTGAACAACCTCCAGGTTTTGAGACACAAGAAGGGAAAGACATGGTGCTCAAGCTAGACAAAGCTCTTTATGGGGTAAAACAGCACCAAGATCTTGGTATGATTGCCTGTCATCCTATCTATTGGAAAACCACATCAAAAGAGGTAAGGTTGACAAAACCATGTTTGTATACAACAACAAAAAGGATTTCCTAATATTGCAAGTATATGTTGACGACATAATCTTTGGAGCTTCTGATGAGAAGTATTGCAAGAAATTTAAGGCATTGACGAATAAGGAATTTGAGATGAGTGATCTAGGAGCATAGAATTTCATTTTAGGACTTAAAGTCAAGCAGGATAATGAAAGGACCATCATATCCCGGCAGAAGTATGTAAAGGATCTACTGAAAAGATTTGGAATGGAGGCATGTAAACCTTTTGACACACCAATGGCAGTTGGCACAAAGATAGGGAACACGACTGGTGACCAACCGGTCGACCAGCGATCGTACAGAGAGATGATTAGTTCTCTATTATACCTAACTGCTAGTAGACCTGACATTATGTATAGTGTTTTCTTATATGCCAAGTTCCAAGTAGATCCAAGAGAAATTCATCTCACAGCTGTGAACAGAATCCTACGTTATCTCAAAGGGTCTGTGAATCTTGGTCTTTTTATCGAAAATTCACTAACTCTAATATTGTAGGATTTTCAGATGCAGACTATGGGGGTTCTATAACTGATCGAAAGAGCATGTCAGGGACACATTCCTTGTTGGATCATGTGTGATCACATGGGGATCAAAGAAACAACAAAGCGTAGCAATCTCAACTGCTGAATCAGAATACATAGCTGCGGCAAGCTGTGTTCTCAACTCTTGTGGCTCAAACAACAATTGGTGACTACGGTGTCAAAACAGGTACGTTACCAATTATGTGTGATAATACTAGTGCCATATCTATCTCCAAAAATCCAGTACATCATTCTCGTACTAAGCACATTGACATTAGACTCATTTTCTTATAGATTATTGTGAAAAGGAATTAGTTGGTTCAAAATACATTTCAACCGAAAACCAACTTGCAGACATCTTTACCAACCCACTATGTAGAGAATGGTTCAACAAGATTATTCATGATCTTTGAATGATATTCATTAATCAGGATTAGGCTATCTTTTGACTCCCATGATCGGTCACCGACATGTGAGTAACACCTCAAGTATGTCATTCAATGGTCAATGTACAGTTTAATGCAAGGAAGTTATGTCAAACAACTACTTGTGTAACACCCCAACTCAATCCAATTGTGGTCTCGCAACTTAACAATATATATATACACATGTCACAGCGGAATCTTTACAATCCAGGACCTTGCCACGGTCTGACTACAGAATATACCGAACATTAGTCTAACAACCTTAACCATACATAACCTTCTTACATCCACTCACAACCTATACATCTTACTAAATCAATTGCCAACGAGTGTACAGGCACAACTCGTAGGTCATACTTAATCCTTAACACTTGCACTCCTTCTACTCTCGCGACGGCCGCCTCCTGATGTTCACCTGTGTAGTAAAAAGAAGCCCCCGAGAGGGGTCAGCACGAATGCTGGTACGATCCTCTCATGGCCCCCCAAGCTAACGTTGGCTACGACGACTAATTGTCGATAGCATGGAGGTTGATTAGATGCACAACATAATAGAAGTGCAGTAAACAACAACTCAGATATGAACAATCAAAGTTCACACACAATGAACGACTTAAATGCGTTCCCTTAATTAGAGGAGTTAGTTATTTAACTCCTTAAGTAATGTTCTCTCTTAATCTTAGTCCATCCTTATCTTACCTCAATCTGATTCTTATCTTAATCTTAGAAACAACCATCCTTTAATCAGGAGTGGATGTAGCTTATCTTAATCTTAATATTACAAACCATCCTTTAATGAGGAATGGTTGCAACTTACTTCAATCTTAATCTTAACTTAATCTCAATATACAAACCGTTCCTGGAAGGGATTGGTTGTAACTTATCTCAGTCTTAGAATACAAACCATTCTTTAAATAGAGATGGTTGTATCTTATCTCAAACCTTATCTCAATCTTATCTCAGTTCTTATCTCAATTAAGTCAACCGTTCTTTAATTAGAATGGTTGTACCTTAATCCATTGTTCATCTGTCGGGTCACGTAACCCTAACCAATGAGTTATCAGCTCCATTGGTTTACATAAACAATATTTATTAGAATTAGTCGGGCATTTAGGTAGATCCCACTACACCATCTCAGTATGCCTCCCTCCTAAAACAAGAAGTCCGAGGAGGTCGAGTCTATTTGTCGACTCTAGGCGACGAGTCCAAGGACAAGTCATCTTTGGAAGACGGTATTTGATAAGGATACCGACTTCCCCCAATACACATGTGCCGGTACCATTCCGGATTCCTCACTCAAGTTCAGTTAGTAATAGTCTCAAGACCATGTTTGTTGGTTAACCTCTTTCGGTTCATATCGTCCCTCATTAGGGGGCGTTCCTTATTCTCACTCAATTTCTTACTAAACATTGGTTAGTAAGTTCTCACGGTATGTTGTGTTAGTTTTCAAACATCACACAACAACACAATATATATATATAATATGTTCCGGTTGCATGCTTTATCTTGTTTAGTGAGCACACAAAACAAATAGCACACAAGCCGAGGGACACCTCGTTAGCAAGCAGGTCACAAGAAGAAACAACTGTACCGTTCACCGTTGGTCGTTTCGGTTGCTTACTCTCCTCCGGAGTCCAAATCCCCAGTCCTAAAACATTCATTCAGTTTTAGGTTGTTAATCACTTAACTCATTTCAACTTACTTATCTTACTTAACTTACTTAACCCTTAATGACTCCAACCTAACACCTCTTAAGTCTTACAACTTATCTTACAAGCTTATCTAAACTTTTAAGTTTACTTAACTTAACTTAATCCCTTAAGTTCTTAGGGTCCTAATCATTACCACCCTACCAAAGGTATTCCTCATTACCCATTACCATTCTTAGAATTCAAATTTCTTTTTTTTTTTTTTAAGTGTTGAGGGTCGACCGACCCACCGACCGACCCAACCCCTGGGTCGGTCCATTACAGAAACTCCTCCGTCTTTTGGAACCCATCCGACCGACCCAGAGCTAGACCGACCGACCCAAACCCTCTGGGTCGGTCCCTTACCGAACCCATTTTCCTATATTAAACCTTTGTCCGACCGACCCAAAGCTAAGCCGACCGACCCAAACCCTCTGGGTCGGTCCAGTCCAGAGACATTCCGGCTGGCTCAACATGGCCCGACCGACCAAAACTGGGTCGGACCCTGGGTCGGTCCACTACAGATCTCTCTCTTAAATTGCCTCTTTCAATGCCAAACTCTTCCACAAGTGTTCTAATAGGTCCAACATCATCTTGGCACCTTAACCCACCTTATAACCTTCACCAAACTCATTAAAGCAACTTCCAAAGATCTTCTCAAACATTTACTCAATTCTTGTAAGAAATTCCTAACACTTGTCAATTAATTCCTTATATTTCTAACATGTACATTTTGTCTAAAACTTCAACTAACCAAAGTGTTTCTTTTCTACCCATATAACTCCTCCTTAACATCATTGCTTGTTAAACCTTCCAAGGTTATCTTGCATGTCCATGCACAATTTCTCTTCTTTTCACTTATTACTCATCACTCTTAACTCTTAAGATTGCTTATACATTCCTTTCCATTATCTTAATACCTTGACATTGTTCTTCATTTACCTTAACCATGCAACTCCCTCCTTAGACATTCCACTTCTCTTATGCAACATACTCACCATTCTCATGATCATACCCTCTTATACGTTTCGAGTCATTTTCCTTGACGACTCACAATATCCTCCTACCATTTTCACTTTCATCACCCAAGTCCACACATTACCATTCAACTAAACCTTACTAGTCCACCACTAACATCATCACACTTACACAAGGTTCTCAAAACTCTCATTGTCTTCTCTTAGTTCATACCTAACTCATCTCAAAGCATTACACATCATTTCCTCCAGATTTGCACAAGTCTCACTATTCTTCATACCATGACTTTGGTGTGTTCAATACACCCATCTAAACTCTAACTTCCTCATAGACCATTCTAGGTCATCTCATTCTCAAGAACTCCTTAGTTAACTCATTTCCATTCAAATTCTTCCTAATGACTCCTAGTAAATCCTAGGTCATATTAATTCACCACCTTCTCCTAAACACTTATTTTCTACTCAAATTTTGCCATAGCTCCTCTAGTATATTCTCATGCCCAAATGCATGTTTTTCTCACACAATAACCTCACACACACCAAGTCCTTTCTCATCACATTTCCTCATCCAAATCAACTCATTCTTAATAACTCAATATAGTGCAATAGTCTTAAATTGCATAGCACTAAGGCTCTTAAATGACATGGCTCTTAGGCCCTTAAATGACTTAAACTTAAACACTGAATTTCCCACATGTATAAGCTTTCAACCTGCAAATACACTCATCAATCTCATAGTAGTTATAATGCTCTTAAAATCCACCTTAAACTTATATTACTAACTCATTCTCATTAGCTCCTTTATCACAAGTTCATAAGCTTGTTTAAGTTCTTTTTCTTAGGTTATATACCCAATACACAATGTAAGCTCTAAGCCACATTGGTACTTATCTAAAACTCATTCCTTAATCTTAAACCACCATTAGGTAAGCATTTTACCTTGTTTTCTCAAGCTTATCTTAACTTCCTCCTTAGACCTTCTTCTTGAATGAATATCGGCCACCACTCAACTTCCCTTGCCAATGCTCTAATCAATGACCAATGACTCATATGAGCACTAAACAATACACTAACCTTAAGGAGTAAACCCTAGGTTAAAAATGTGTTCTAAGGTATTAAACTGAATGTTTTACCTTGGATTCTCACAGCAAGCTTGGATGAATTAAGTAGGACCTCCTCTAGCCCTGGAGAATAGAATCAAGCTAGAACAATGGATAGAAATGAATCCCCATGAGTAGTGATTTTCGGCCATGTAAGAAAAGTGATGGAAACTTGGTTTTTCTTACATTTTCTTTACCTTAAGAGAATGGAGAAGCTAATGAGCTCTTCAAACTTGATTTTCCCCCATCAATGGAGTTTTCTCATGGCACCAAAATGGAGCTTTGAAAGATTTGAAAAGATAGAAAGATAGGTCTTGACCTAACTAAGAATAATATGTGTTTAGTTTTTGATTTGGAGCTAAAATGAACATTTGGTGAGCATTGGAGATGGAGGCACCATGGGTGGAGCTCTCACGGTTTTGGAGCAAAGAAGAGAAGAAGAAATCGTGTGAAGAAGAGGAATGAAGAGAGAAGAAGAAAGGTAGGCTAAGGTAAGATATTTGCTTTAATAAAGCAAATAGTAACTTCTTTACTTATCTCTTCTTTTCCTTTCTCATTTGATGACTCATGTGGTGACTCCCCTCATAAAAACCGGCCACCCTCTTAATATAAGGCTAACATGGTCTTTGGTTGACCAATTAATTGACTTATATTGATTAAAACTTAAACTAGTCACTAAATAGTTACTATTCACTAAGCAAGGCACATAATCGGGAAATTTTGATTTCCCATTGATTTAGACCTCCTAATGTGATACTAATTAGTACACATTTGATTAAAGAGTAATGATGGACATTTAGCCACTCAAACCTCAATTCTAAGACAATTTCTCAAAAATGTGCTTTAAGAATTCTTAAAGCACATTTTGTGTTTTAACTTGTTTTCAAGCTTGGTTTTCTTTGCTAATTGATTTAAAATGACCATTAGGATATTACTAAGGTCTTATCATGATATTTGGGTACTCACCCAAGTCTCTCCAAACTTAGAGCACGTTTTTGCCCTGATTGCCTTTAAGGCACTTCCTTGTTTTCCTTGGTTTAAATTGTCTACCAATCTTTCTAAGGCATATCTTAGCCTTAATACATCATGATTTGATGTTTACTTAGCATACTTAGGTTTGGGGTATTTCAATCTACCCCCTTAAAAGAACTTTGTCCTCAAAGTTCCCATGCATCTTATCTCATTAGAATACATGTCTTACCTCATTCCTTAGATCATATAGATCATACTTATGTATACTTAATCTCATTGAATCCTTAAGTCCACCATATGCTTATTCTTAAATATCACACAACATGCTTAAGCATGTGTAGCACTCAAAATTCCTTTTGTTCCTTTTGATGATTAAAACATTCACATAACTTCCAACGTATTCTCCCATGTCACCGGTCCGTAGACAATGGCGCATTCGTCCTCGTCACCATGGGCTAGAATACAAAACACGCTGCTCTCCCCATGTCACCGGTCCGAAGACAAAGGCTCGTGCGTCCTCGACTTCATGGGCGAGACTCAGTAAAAAGGTAATCCTTTTTACGAGGTCATGTGAGGAATAATTCCTCTAATTAAAAATACAAGCAACTCCAATTTCATTTTTTTTTATCCTAAGGCCTCTATCCTTAGTGTGATTTAATTGTGACCACTGGTAGGGAGTTTCAGGAATAATCCTACCCTGATGTGATCAGCGTCAGTGTAGACCATCCTTCCACTCCAATTTGTGTTCGGTTTCCCTTGATCCCTAGAAAATCAAGTTCCACCTCCCACGTCATTTTCAAACATCCAAATAATTCACTCATGTCCAATTTTCTATCTTTTTAGTTCTTCTAATCATAATCAATACATCTCCAAAGTGTGAACTCATTCCCTCAAACATTCCCAATTCATTTCTTGGTAATTACCTCAAGACTTAAATTCCTACTAAATTCCATATCGGTCTCATACCACAGGCATTACTATATCCTTCCTCATGCTCATATCAAATAATATCTCATAGTGTTATCTTATTCTTATCTCACACATAGTCTCATATCGACTTATACCTCATATATTCCTTATTCCTTAAGTCTCCTTAATCCTCTTCCTTAATTCTCTTAACTTGTACTCACACCGGAGTTAACAAGATAGGTACTTAATATGTATGGTATTCACATCTTCTGTGTGCAATAACCATGGTTTATCTTAAAATGTTTATGTAAAACATATTCTCAATTATTTTGTGCTATGCACATCGTAGTTTATGTACTCAGTACACAAACATACGCTAAGCGGTTTTCGCTCTACCCCCCTTAAAATGGATTACGCCCACGTAATCAGCGTTATTTGATCTTTGAACATAAGTTCAAGATGTCTAATTCTCACCAAGCATTCTAGCTTCCACGTCATCTATCTTACTTATAATTCAATCAGAAATGACTTAGTCTTTGTATCGAGGATTCTTACGGTACTTATACCGTTTCCTTAACTTAGTTTGGTCTAATCTCAAAGGTAGTGATCTGCTAGCTTTCGCTGCGCCACTCTGATGTTCTTAGGCTTAACTGCCTCACTTAGCTTTTGATAGCATTGTATATCCTTCTGCATCCTTACTGTTTAGGAATATTAGTCTCTCAATGGACACGTGTTATCTTTATATATACAACCTTGATGAGTTGTAACTCGTCTATCTATTCTCCTTGGAGATTTTATGCTCATACTCTTAGTATTTTCTCGAACGTCTAAATTGTTTCCCCTCGACTGATCTTTGGTCTCGGGATGATTCTTAATCTCAAACTACTGTTTAGTGCTTATTGCACTTTACAGTCTAAT
This sequence comes from Limonium bicolor, assembly GCA_023374045.1. NCBI lineage: Eukaryota > Viridiplantae > Streptophyta > Magnoliopsida > Caryophyllales > Plumbaginaceae > Limonium > Limonium bicolor. Next base: position 96,389,775 of record CM041783.1, on the reverse strand, counting down.
CTTACTCATCTTAAGACATGTCCTATGTCTATACTTAACAATCCGTGCTTCTCGCACTTCATAGTCCTTAATTATCTGTTCTCTGATTCCCTTGCGTTACTGGTTCAACTGAATTCTTCTCTTCAACTGTTTGTGGTAGTAGCTGCCCTTGTCTGATCTTGCGTCGTTGTCGGTGGTACGGAGTCGACTACTTCCCGTGTTCCTTACACCACTCGTTCACATGCATGGGGTACCTTACTGGTACATTACTACTTACCCAACTAACTCATAAATGAGCGTGTCAGGCCTGCAAGCCCCTGAGGGGTGCAGTCGTCCCACGTCTCGTTTTAGTAAACTCATAGTGTCCATCACACGTTTAGCTATTGCTAATTATGAAGTATTCTGTTGTCGATCTCCTCTTTCATTGTTCCATAATAACATTCATTGTTCTTCTTGATGTTAATCAAGGAAATCCATTTACTGTGTTTTTGGGTATGGTATGATCCAGCTTCTTTCTGTATTCCGTATTGATTCCATTTCTTAATAGCTTAGGTCTCTTTCCATAGAGCCTCTATCTTCTTCCTCATTTTCATTCTACTAGGAAAGCACTTCCAGTACCTTAAGGAATGGGTAGTGTGCTTCCTGCGAAATCTTACCTAACCAGGTCCAGACTACTGGCATCGATGCACAGTTCGTCTACGATCTTATTCCCTTACTTATATCGGTTTTAACTCATAAATCTCATTGCCTCTGTGTCATTATTTGACGGCTTATACATAACGGTCGCCTTACCGCGCACCATGACTTAATCCCCTTATCTAACTATTGTATTCACGACCACTACTACCGTGGTAGTCGGCCTTTACCATGTTGCCCATTAATGGTGCAACCCCTTATTTACTTATTCTAATGTGTTACCTTATAGTCAATCTTTCTTGGTGTAAAACACTGGGAGTTCTTTGTCGTACCCTGTTGTAAAATAGTTGGCTCTTGATATGAAGATGATCTGCTCCAATCTCAGATTCGTAAGTAGGCAAATCTCTTTCGCTTTCTTTCATCTTTGTGATGTTATCTACCATGTGATTTAATTGGTTACTGAAGAAATTATCCACTGAATCATAGGCTCTTCTGAGCATCGATCAATTAACGTGCCACAATGTGCAGTCACAATGTTTATCTCTGACCATTACCAATTCTTACATCCTGGGTGTTGGATATGGGGTCTATCTGTGCGACCTTCCTTATTACTCAAGCGTATCTGGTATGTTCTAAAGTAATCTCAAGGTTCATAGTTTCCATTTCTAAATAAAGTGTATTTTATCTCTAATAGGTGAAAGCCCTTTTGTGAGGGGTTCATTCCCACTCTTGGCCTCACAACAAGGAGAGGTATCCCCACCCTAAAAGGCGTGGTTCGTTCTCCGCTCCCGTCCTTAGCATTATCTCAATTTTCTCATTGGTACCCTTTCTTGGTAATATTCCTCCCCAATCTAAGTTATAGGTTTAGTAACCGTTCATATCTACAAATTGTAGTCCCTTTGTGGCTTAAACAAGTTCTCTTATAACTTACTGCGCCTCGGGCTCTGATGTGGTTAACATCCTTGGCTCGTAGGCTCTTAATGCTTAATGTCTCAGTTCATCATTTGTGTTCTTATTCATCTATAGGCTATCCTCATAAACTTCTAGTCCCTTGGAACACCATCAATCATTAGGTTACATACTAAATTTAGTATCGGGTTTTATGGTAAGTTGCTGCATCCTGCTTCCTGCTATGGAAGTTATTCAGGTGATCTGAGGTTACTTAATGTCTTGACAATACTGTCATTTTACTAGACTTATGTCTCTTAACAATCAAGTTAGGTTCGTATTAGGCGTTTGCCTTACGGTGTCCAAGTTGGATATAATCCTGTTATCTTATACTCCATCTCAACGCTTCGTTCAACTTCCGTTGACTATGCCACCCTTGACGATAAATCATACCTGGGTGTTAATGAGTTAAAAACACAGTGTTAACTGTCATTCATCAATTGTTCGCTCGACTATGCCGCTCTGTGGGGTAGTCCTCTGAGCTTTCCTTTTCCAGGTTGTACGACTTTAATTCTTAGTAGGTTATAGCTTATATTTATTTCTTTTATCCTTGATTTCCGGGTTTTCCAACATCTTCATTGAAGAATGTTGTCATTGGTGTCCTTAATGGTCACTCCGGGAGTCTCATCCCTTTTCGTTGTAAGTCGTTCAATCGACTACCTTTATTGTATCTCTTGATACATTCCATGAATGTTATTTTACGTAGTGCTTTTGCTCGAATTATTGAGCGATCTCTTAGGTTCCTCCTTGAGATCCGGTTTGGTGGTTTTTACCACACTGTCGGTTGTTGTTGTAGTAGGTTGTACCGTTGCTCAAATTCATATCGTTTAGTATTCTGTCCAAGTTCAGCTCCCTGCTGACTGGTGTGTAACCTCATCTCATCGTGGTCAGGCCGTCGGGCCTTTCCAAGGTCTTATTTTTCTGTTCTTATGGATTTACAATCCGGTATTAATTTATGCTACAACTGTAGCGTTCTCCTATTTCGCCTTGATGGCTTTTCGTGTGGCTCAACCGTGGTAGCACTTGCTATGGCAAGTGCGCCATGCAGGATGGGTTATTGGTACAAGGTACATCGGTAGTGACACTTCCTTCTAATTTCCATTAATTGGTAGCCCTCGGAACTCCTTCGATAATCTCTTATTTTGGATAGCCGTTCATCCGGCAGTTTCCTTGTTTTTGACAGTACTGTCATCCACCAGGGCGTTCCTCTTTCTGAGGGAACCCCTTAATATTTTCTTATGTCTTAATCCTTGCTCCTGTCTCCACACATTCGTTGTGGTTACTGAGTAATGATTGTCCTTTAGGCACTACATCGTAGTCCTATTTCGGTAAACCATTTATATGAGTTCCCGTTCCTTAACTGGACCTTCCAGTAATCTTAATCCTCATGCTCTGTATTATTTCACTGTTATTCTCCTTCGGACCACTGCCCGGTACTCATGTCACTTCTCTTTTCCTTTCTATTGCACCCGTAGTGCTTTCCTTATAATTGGTATGGCGGGTCATTTCGACTGCGTAGCATGTCGACCCATGCTGCCGGTAATTACCGTTCCTTTATTGATAGAATTTCATAGTAGCGCCTGTTCCTCTGTTGCGCTCCATTAAAAACCTCCAAGTTCTCCATAACTGTTGTACAACAAATTGTTTCTCGTATTGCTTACTGTTAGCTAACTGCCAGATCAGGTTTCCCCGAGTAAGAGAAGGCTTTCTTCTCTCTGGCGTTTGTTCCACAAACTCAGGGTTAGGGATGTGGAGGGCGGGCCTAGGTACTATGGATATCCGGTAAACACCGGGAAGTCCTGGCTAACGCACCTCTCACTCTATCTCTCAACCCTTAACCCATAACTCAATCTCAACCTCATCATTCTCCTAAGTCCGGTATTTCTTGTCTTCAGAGCGTAACTACGCTCTGATACCACTTTTTGTAACACCCCAACTCAATCCAATTGTGGTCTCGCAACTTAACAATATATATATACACATGTCACAGCGGAATTCTTTACAATCCAGGACCTTGCCACGGTCTGACTACAGAATATACCGAACATTAGTCTAACAACCTTAACCATTTACATAACCTTCTTACAATCCACTCACAACCTATACATCTTACTAACTCAATTGCCATACGAGTGTACAGGCACAACTCGTAGGTCATACTTAATCCTTAACACTTGCACTCCTTCTTACTCTCGCGACGGCCGCCTCCTGATGTTCACCTGTGTAGTAAAAAGAAGCCCCCGAGGGGTCAGCACGAATGCTGGTACGATCCTCTCATGGCCCCCAAGCTAACGTGGCTACGACGACTAATTGTCGATAGCATGGAGGTTGATTAGATGCACAACATAATAGAAAGTGCAGTAAACAACAACTCAGATATGAACAATCAAAGTTCACACACAATGAACGACTTAAATGCGTTCCCTTAATTAGAGAGTTAGTTATTTAACTCCTTAAGTAATGTTCTCTCTTAATCTTAGTCCATCCTTATCTTACCTCAATCTGATTCTTATCTTAATCTTAGAAACAACCATCCTTTAATCAGGAGTGGATGTAGCTTATCTTAATCTTAATATTACAACCATCCTTTAATGAGGAATGGTTGCAACTTACTTCAATCTTAATCTTAACTTAATCTCAATATACAAACCGTTCCTGGAAGGGATTGGTTGTAACTTATCTCAGTCTTAGAATACAAACCATTCTTTAAATAGAGATGGTTGTATCTTATCTCAAACCTTATCTCAATCTTATCTCAGTTCTTATCTCAATTAAGTCAACCGTTCTTTAATTAGAATGGTTGTACCTTAATCCATTGTTCATCTGTCGGGTCACGTAACCCTAACCAATTTTATCAGCTCCATTGGTTTACATAAACAATATTTATTAGAATTAGTCGGCATTTAGGTAGATCCCACTACACCATCTCAGTATGCCTCCCTCCTAAAACAAGAAGTCCGAGGAGGTCGAGTCTATTGTCGACTCTAGGCGACGAGTCCAAGGACAAGTCATCTTTGGAAGACGGTATTTGATAAGGATACCGACTTCCCCCAATACACATGTGCCGGTACCATTCCGGATTCCTCACTCAAGTTCAGTTAGTAATAGTCTCAAGACCATGTTTTGGTTAACCTCTTTCGGTTCATATCGTCCCTCATTAGGGGGCGTTCCTTATTCTCACTCAATTTCTTACTAAACATTGGTTAGTAAGTTCTCACGGTATGTTGTGTTAGTTTTCAAACATCACACAACAACACAATATATATATATGTTCCGGTTGCATGCTTTATCTTGTTTAGTGAGCACACAAAAACAAATAGCACACAAGCCGAGGGACACCTCGTTAGCAAGCAGGTCACAAGAAGAACAACTGTACCGTTCACCGTTGTCGTTTCGTTGCTTACTCTCCTCTGGAGTCCAAATCCCAAAGTCCTAAAACATTCATTCAGTTTTAGGTTGTTAATCACTTAACTCATTTCAACTTACTTATCTTACTTAACTTACTTAACCCTTAATGACTCCACCTAACACCTCTTAAGTCTTACCACTTAATCTTACAAGCTTAATCTAAACTTTTAAGTTTATACTTAACTTAACTTAATCCCTTAAGTTCTTAGGGTCCTAATCATTACCACCCTACCAAAGGTATTCCTCATTACCCATTACCATTCTTAGAATTCAATTTCTTTTTTTTTTTTTTAAGTGTTGAGGGTCGACCGACCCACCGACCGACCCAACCCCTGGGTCGGTCCATTACAGAAACTCCTCCGTCTTTTGGAACCCATCCGACCGACCCAGAGCTAGACCGACCGACCCAAACCTCTGGGTCGGTCCCTTACCGAACCCATTTTCCTATATTAAACCTTTGTCCGACCGACCCAAAGCTAAGCCGACCGACCCAAACCCTCTGGGTCGGTCCAGTCCAGAGACATTCCGGCTGGCTCAACATGGCCCGACCGACCCAAAACTGGGTCGGACCCTGGGTCGTCCACTACAGATCTCTCTCTTAATTGCCTCTTCAATGCCAAACTCTTCCACAAGTGTTCTAATAGGTCCAACATCATCTTGGCACCTTAAACCCACCTTATAACCTTCACCAAACTCATTAAAGCAACTTCCAAAGATCTTCTCAAACATTTACTCAATTCTTGTAAGAAATTCCTAACACTTGTCAATTAATCCTTATATTTCTAACATGTACATTTTGTCTAAAACTTCAACTAACCAAAGTGTTTCTTTTCTACCCATATAACTCCTCCTTAACATCATTGCTTGTTAAACCTTCCAAGGTTATCTTGCATGTCCATGCACAATTTCTCTTCTTTTCACTTATTACTCATCACTCTTAAACTTTAAGATTGCTTATACATTCCTTCCATTATCTTAATACCTTGACATTGTTCTTCATTTACCTTAACCATGCAACTCCCTCCTTAGACATTTCCACTTCTCTTATGCAACATACTCACCATTCTCATGATCATACCCTCTTATACGTTTCGAGTCATTTTCCTTGACGACTCACAATATCCTCCTACCATTTTCACTTTCATCACCCAGTCCACACATTACCATTCAACTAAACCTTACTAGTCCACCACTAACATCATCACACTTACACAAGGTTCTCAGAACTCTCATTGTCTTCTCTTAGTTCATACCTAACTCATCTCAAAGCATTACACATCATTTCCTCCAGATTGCACAAGTCTCACTATTCTTCATACCATGACTTTGGTGTGTTCAATACACCCATCTAAACTCTAACTTCCTCATAGACCATTCTAGGTCATTCTCATTCTCAAGAACTCCTTAGTTAACTCATTTCCATTCAAATTCTTCCTAATGACTCCTAGTAAATCCTAGGTCATATAATTCACCACCTTCTCCTAAACACTTATTTTCTACTCAAATTTTGCCATAGCTCCTCTAGTATATTCTCATGCCCAAATGCATTGTTTTTCTCACACAATAACCTCACACACACACATCCTTTCTCATCACATTTCCTCATCCAAATCAACTCATTCTTAATAACTCAATATAGTGCAATAGTCTTAAATTGCATAGCACTAGGCTCTTAAATGACATGGCTCTTAGGCCCTAAATGACTTAAACTTAAACACTGAATTTCCCACATGTATAAGCTTTCAACCTGCAAATACACTCATCAATCTCATAGTAGTTATAATGCTCTTAAAATCCACCTTAAACTTATATTACTAACTCATTCTCATTAGCTCCTTTATCACAAGTTCATAAGCTTGTTTAAGTTCTTTTTCTTAGGTTATATAACCCAATACACAATGTAAGCTCTAAGCCACATTGGTACTTATCTAAAACTCATTCCTTAATCTTAAACCACCATTAGGTAAGCATTTTACCTTGTTTTCTCAAGCTTATCTTAACTTCCTCCTTAGACCTTCTTCTTGAATGAATATCGGCCACCACTCAAACTTCCCTTGCCAATGCTCTAATCAATGACCAATGACTCATATGAGCACTAAACAATACACTAACCTTAAGGAGTAAACCCTAGGTTAAAAATGTGTTCTAAGGTATTAAACTGAATGTTTTACCTTGGATTCTCACAGCAAGCTTGGATATGAATTAAGTAGGACCTCCTCTAGCCCTTGGAGAATAGAATCAAGCTAGAACAATGGATAGATGAATCCCCATGAGTAGTGATTTTCGGCCATGTAAGAAAAGTGATGGAAACTTGGTTTTTCTTACATTTTCTTTACCTTAAGAGAATGGAGAAGCTAATGAGCTCTTCAAACTTGATTTTCCCCCATCAATGGAGTTTTCTCATGGCACCAAAATGGAGCTTTGAAAGATTTGAAAAGATAGAAAGATAGGTCTTGACCTAACTAAGAATAATATGTGTTTAGTTTTTATTTGGAGCTAAAATGAACATTTGGTGAGCATTTGGAGATGGAGCACATGGTGGAGCTCTCACGGTTTTGGAGCAAAGAAGAGAAGAAATCGTGTGAAGAAGAGGAATGAAGAGAGAGAAAAGAAAGGTAGGCTAAGGTAAGATATTTGCTTTAATAAAGCAATAGTAACTTCTTTACTTATCTCTTCTTTTCCTTTCTCATTTGATGACTCATGTGGTGACTCCCCTCATAAAAACCGGCCACCCTCTTAATATAAGGCTAACATGGTCTTTGGTTGACCAATTAATTGACTTATATTGATTAAAACTTAAACTAGTCACTAAATAGTTACTATTCACTAAGCAAGGCACATAATCGGGAAATTTTTGATTTCCCATTGATTTAGACCTCCTAATGTGATACTAATTAGTACACATGTTGATTAAAGAGTAATGATGGACATTTAGCCCCTCAAACCTCAATTCTAAACATTTCTCAAAAATGTGCTTTAAGAATTCTTAAGCACATTTTGTGTTTAACTTGTTTTCAGCTTGGTTTTCTTTGCTAATTGATTTAAAATGACCATTAGGATATTACTAAGGTCTTATCATGATATTTGGGTACTCACCCAAGTCTCTCCAAACTTAGAGCACGTTTTTGCCCTGATTGCCTTTAAGGCACTTCCTTATGTTTTCCTTGGTTTAAATGTCTACCAATCTTTCTAAGGCATATCTTAGCCTTAATACATCATGATTTGATGTTTACTTAGCATACTTAGGTTTGGGGTATTTCAACTTGAAAACAAATGTCAGCTATTTCATAAATGTAAGGCTAGAATAGGAGATGTGCAACAGATAGAAATGGGAACCTTCAACGAATCGATGACAAACCGTCAACGACACTGCCTGTTATGAATAGTACCATTGGGACATGTCAGCGAGCGGATGAGGAACGGTCACTGACCATTACTCATATCTATAAAGGGCGACGAGAGTCCTAAAGAAGACCAGAGAAAGCGCCGACACACAGCCGACAAGTCCCATTAGAATGTCGCCATCCACTCGCCTGTCCAAACAAGAGGAAGACCAACTTGTCCTTAGAGTCATGGATAGGGCGAACTGCAGCAAGATGAGGTAACCTATATAAGCACTCACCTACCTAAAGTCCACTACTTCATTAGTCCGAAACTCTCAACCCATAATCCTGCCTACTTCAACCCCCACAGAAAATCCAACAATGACCTCTCCCACTTCATCTCCCAAAACTCCAAAGATTTCCTCGAAGCAATCCAAAGCCAAGAAATTAAAGGCTTCTCAAAGCAAAATCCCTCCACATGCTTCCACCAGCCAGACGACTCGTGCCTCTAAACGACTTCAAACCAAACACGAAACCCCCAAAGAAACCAGTCTACACCTGAGAGAGCTACTCTCAAGCTCCATTTCACCGACGATGATGAGTAACTCCCACCGGTGTCGTCGAGCCAATCTCTCACGGAGTTGAAGAAGAAGAAGTCCAAAGTGACGAGAAGTCATAAAGGAACCCTCAGCAAAAGAGGAAGCTCAAGAAGTTTGTGTTGACCACACCGGAATCTGAGGTGCAAGAAGAACCTCTCGCTCAAGCTACATTTACCAGTCGACGAGCGCTCTTCGACACCTCCCAGATCAAGTCGGGAAGAAAAATCAACAGGGAGTCAGTCTCACTGTTATTTTGACGCTCCAAGAGCGTGAACAGATCCCCAAAGGCAAACAACACATGGCTCCAGCCCGCCCGCTTAAGAGCTTGATGAGCTCTGGCAATCAAAAAGAGTGGTTACGAAGCCACAACCACAACAATCACTCAAGTCATTAAAGAAACTCAAGGAGCTAGAGAAAACCACCATCAGGGCTGCAAACATCGACGACAAGTCGTGTCCCATCTTACCAAAGACGCTGGACACGGAATGGATGAAGAAGATGAGTCTTGGAGAGATCTTAGAGCTGCAGGAATTCCAAGGCTGGGTCAATTTATTCTAGAAGCCTATCGCCATCTACACGAAGCTGCTCAAGGAGCACATGAGCCACCTAGGCCACCTCCAGAGTGATGATGATGAGGACTACCTGGAGCCAGAGGGATTGGTCGTTCACAAGGACACGACCTAGAACGACTTGGGACATCAAGGAGGAAAGATGGTCCATAAGTTCAACAAGGGGGCCACAATGAAGAACCTCCATGTTGTGCAAATGTCCATCCCCGACAGGGTTCTCTTCAGCCTTCTCACCCACAACATCACCCCGAGGAATCAAAGAACTCACATCATCAATGCAAGAGATGTGAGGCTTATGTATGCCCTGAGGACTAAGGAAAAGATAGACCTCCCAGCCATGATCCTACTCACCATTGAAGAGAGTAGATATGTTAACCAAGGGCTAGTACACGGGGGAGTGGTCACCGCGGAACTATGGCAAAATGGAGTGGACAGCAACCGGTTCCACGAGTGCTTGCGGACCGCTCAGGACTGCATCTGCTCAGAGATACTGCCCAAGATGGGGATCAAGACCCAAGGAGAAAAGCTGATGGTCCCTCAGAAGCCTACTAAAAGCAAGGACTCACGATCAGAGCCTCGCCCTCTTGCCAGGACCTCTCCCCACAAAAGGAAGCGCAATCTCTCACCAGTCCACGACAGGTCGGGGACCAGTCTGGATACTTCAGCTCGAGATGTTCTTCAGCGTGTAAGAGTTACTCTTATAGCTGTGCAGGCTGTCTCCCAAGAACCAAGTGTTCACCACATGGTTCAAGGAGCAATAGACTTCATAAATACACATCTATAGCCTGAGCGCTCTAAGTCTCTTAAAGACTCGAGTGAAGCTTGTAAGAAATGGTAGTTTTTTTTTTGTTTTTGGTTAGATTTTTTTTCTTTTATTTTACTATCATTGACTATCTGTTTCAAATGTCAACCTTTGATATCAATCGAAATGCAACTATTACATTTTCTATTTTGAATAAAAATCTTGTTTACGAAAGACTTTATTGCATTGGCTACCTCTTCCTTGATTAAAAATTACAAATGATCGGAGACATTTCATCCCCATCATTCCACTAATCCAATCTTATAACGTGACACTTCACAAGCCTACCACATAGACTGCAAGATGGGGCACCTCATTTATTACATCTCACCGATCAGTCGCTGAACATATCTCCAAGCATCTATAAAATCCTTGATCACACATTTACCACTCATAGTCATTCCTTCACCACTCAAAACATGGAAAAAGAGCCACAAAGTTCATCGAGCTCAAATGCTCAAACTATCTATTCCACCATACACAAAATCATGTTCATCAAACACCTAAGGAAGTACGTTGCACAAAATTATGTCCAACCCGACTCAGACTCTCTCACAGCCTGGTCTGTCACCTCAAGTGCTACTTCATCCCACACTCAAACTCCTCACTGCATGGAGTTTTTTATAGATTCTAATGAATCAGATACTTCCACCACCGCTGAATCATCACTAATTAAGGCATTTTTTGATGATGAAACCCATGGCTTAGATGTCTCCACCTGGGATACACCAAACCGTCACTCCATCTAGCTTGTCTCTATCAACCTTGTAGTTTGTAACCTATGAAATGTTATGGCCTTTTCAATAACATGAGTCGTGTAGTTGCTCCCTATTTTTATTGTATGGAAAAGAGGGAAAGAAAGATATGTACTTGTGACTGTATGACTATCATCCTTGCGTTATGTAATTGAATCTTAATGAAAGTCTCTCTACTATGGTCCAGTAGATAGTTGTTTTAATTAATTTTTTACTCTTAAACGAACTCGGGGGGAATACCTCTTAGGGGGAATATTCTCACTTCCATAAGTTGTCAAGTACATATGAACAAAATCAATTTTGTTATTGGTTGCCATCATCAAAAAGGGGGAAATTGTTAAGTCATGATCCTTTAGTTTTAATGATAGCAAACCCATGTTGTTTATCTAATATGTTTGTTAAGCTTTGAGATTCAGATAAACATGTAAAGGAGTGGCTTAGCACGTAAGGTTGCAAGCGTACGCCGTTCATGACATGTGCCCAACCAGTCGGGTACCTGTCAGGAGAGCTCCGATAGAACTTCTAGTACACATAAGAAGTCAAATACTGCACAAACATATCTCTCATGCATCAAACGCAGTAGAAAGACAAAAGACATCAAGTATGCCGACAAACTCATGCACACTCATGCATCCACACAAGCAACTAGCTCACGACAAAGTCTTGCTCATTAATGAACAAGATAACAAGACAAGGTCAGGGCTATTAAGAGGCACTCATTACGCAGCATTAAATAAAGCCTGGGAGAGCATTAAAGAGCATTAAAGGAAAACAAGATCAGGCAAGTGGAGAGTGCAAGTGGTGACCGACCACTTGAACACACACCTCCAACGTGTCCAACCACAAGGTGACACGTGTCCTGACGGTTCCAAAGCAAGTTGAAGATTAGCCTGTATTTGAACGTGTCTACTTTGTTGGGATGAAGAAGCAAACAACTCCTAGAGACTAGGAGATCATAGGATGTTTGCTACACACCTAACCATACATGTATAAATATGATATATAATGTCTTTTGTAAATCAACTTGGTCAAACACGAAGAGAGAGATAACTAGATCAAGTGTGAGTCGGACTAAAGTGTGTGTAAGTACTAGGGACACTGGTGGAACGCGAGCCTTTAATTACAGTCCAAAACTGTGTATAATTACAATTCTAGACCGTAATCTACGCGGGCGTCAATAAAGATGGCGACATCTTTAATTACGGTTTAAAACCGTAATTAAAGGCCCTTTTCCGTCCCGCGTGTCATTGACTTTACATTACGGTTATTGGTAAAACCGTAATTAAAGGCCCTTTTCCGTCCCGCGTGTCATTGACTTTACATTACGGTTATTGGTAAAACCGTAATCGAAAGTCCTTTGGCGTGCGCGCGCCAAAGGACTTTAGATTACGGTTTTACCAATAACCGTAATGTAAAGTACACTTTAGATGACGGTTTTAACAATAACCGTAATGTAAAGTCTTTTGGCGCGCGCGCCCAAAGGACTTTAGATTACGGTTATTGTTAAAACCGTCATCTAAAGTGTAATTTTTTTTTATTATTTTTTTACAAACTACACAATTGCAACAGAGCCAGAATTATAACAGAGGGCATCAGACCAACAAATGTGCAGAAACTGCACAATTGAAACACCTGAATCAAATACCAACAACACAAATTCATTCTCTGCGCACAATTGCAACAGAGATAACATCTAATATACACCAGATCGAAATATGTTACAGCTGAATCTGTTACACAACAAAAATATTCAATACAGCAGAATCTGTTACAGCAGCAGCTAGCAATTCATTACAAAAATATTCAATACAGCAGCAGCAACTAGCAGAATCAGAGGGCTACAAAGGTAGCAGTGTAACCTATACATGGTAGATACAGCTAGGATGACTCCCAGCAAGAAATAGCATAAAACAGAAGCGTAAAACAGTACAAAAACGGTGCAGAAAACTGTGAAAAACAAAATCCATCATAGCAGCATCAGAGCTAGCTAGTCTACCACTCCATTCTCATAAACATGGCTGACATGCTCTCTCTGACATGCAACAAGTCGTTTGGATGTAAGTCGAGAATTTGGCAAAATGCTCTTTAATCTGCAACAAGAAAAGGAATGGAACACATAATGAGATTAAGATAAAGACACAAAAAATCTGCCGAAAGAATTAAATACAAGACAGCGTTCGTATTACCTTGTCTTTATCATTCTTAAATGGGAAGTACCCGCAGAACTCGTACATATACCGCATCACGTAGTACCCGCAACTCTAGAATCCTTTTGGGTAGGGCACTAAATCACCAAAATTCACAAATGTAAAACAATTGTACAAAGATAATAGCAGCACGAATGAAATACATGAATTACCAAACCTTGATGTAATCGACGGTCAAATCACCAAACTCTCCCTGAGGGGTTTTTTTGTAACAACTGTTACATATATTAACAAAAGCGTTTAGCAAAATGAACAAGTACATTAATTTTGGTTCAAAAAACTTACAAACAATTAAATAGTAATAAAAACTTACTCTTTGATTAAGTCTTCAGTGTTGAATTCTGTCCACTGCCCTAGTGGATCTAGAACGAGCAGAGTAGCGGTGGCAGCGCAGAATATAAACAAAGCCCAGTGGTGGCTACAATGTCAAATACAAAATGAAATGAGAAATGAAGGTAAAAAAGTTAGCTAATTAGTATGTAATTTTATATCAGAACTCACGTTTGGTGATACGCATTAGAATGAATAATTTATTCTTCGATCAGCAACATTGAAGCAATGAATCATGTATTACAAAACCTCCCTGGGTCCCTAGTGACTGAGTCGTACGATAAACGCTCCGGGCACACCGCAGTAATGGAGGTCATGTCCTTCTCAGCACATCTCTCAAGCAGACCTCTATTATATCACATGTACTATAAAAAGTTAGCCAATGCAACTTCATAGATACTTATTCTATATGTTTTTACAGTATGAGGAAAGAACACTTACTTTAATAAGCTTGAATAATGTTAATGTTCAGATAATATCCACACATCATCTCTCTGATGTCCCCAAAGTTGATTGCCGTGATCATATCTTCTTCGTAGTGAAACATCAACTTTGGATGTGTCATCATGAAGTTGTTAGTTTGAGATGACTTCAATGATCTTGTCGTAGAGATTCATCTGCGGCCCCCAAAACATTAACAAGTTTTTGTGGCAGTGGAGCTTATTTTTAGGCGCCTCAGAAGTCCTGGTGCGACCCCGGACGGGCGCTGGATTCTTACCTTTCGCACCCCGACTCACTGGATTCTTACCCTTCACACAAACAGTAAAGCATAAATGTAAAGATAATTACTAATTGATTATTATAGTAACATTAAACATTTATCTAGAACATACCCTTGTACTTCTGACAGGATTCGCCGCGCGCTGATCTCTTCTTCTCTGGGCCGGGATACGCGGCGAGGAAGCTCAGGGATCTCAGGATTCGCCGGCGCGCTGGTCTCTTCTAGTCTGGGCCGGGTTACGCGGCGAGGAAGCTCAGGGATCTATAATAGATTATTAGACACTTAATGCTAAATAATGCATTTTATTAGATACTAAATGGTTGTCAAACAGTCTTACCTCATCGGTGACAACAATATAACATGCTGGCCAGGGCAATATGTCTCCCTTCGCTTCGATCAGCGTGCATTTGTTGTCAAACGCCATTGGAAGGTATGCATGCTCAAATCCATCAATTATCAGGTCCAAGGTCACACGCGCGTAGAATGGGGGTAGACGTACGAAACTGATGAGCGTGAGTGGACCTGATGGCAACACCGTCCCGTAGGCCGCATCTACAGGGTGCCCTTCTAATGGTATTTGGAGACGGCATTTTTGTTGCTCCTTTAATAAACAGAGATAATACGTGAAATAAATAAGTGAGTCCAATCTAATACTATTTAAATGACTTTATTTTAGGAGAAAAATAGTTAAACAAAGTTAACCTGGATGTTGGCAAACGGGTACGGGTCAGCGGCCGGAGCACAACTAGACGAGGAAGACAGTCGAGGAGGATCTGCTGCTGCTGCTGAGTAGTCGCATGTGCAATCGAATTCAACGCTTCCTGCAGCCTCTTCTCGATAGCCCGGCGCTCAGCAGCCTGTTTCTCGTCATTAGCTTGGCGCTCAGCAGCAATCTTACGCTCTACCATCGCCTCGACTTCAGCAACACTCATCTGACCCTTCCTAGCAGATGGCGGGAATACGTGCTTCTGACGTACTTCTCCCCCAAATCCTCTAACACGCCCCGGGTGATCCTTCTTCCCAAGTATTTGATTGAGAGCGTCGTCTTGAGAAGGAGGAGTGTATGTCTACTTCTCCTCTCTGTGCCGCTTCATACTGTCCAATTGTCAAAGAAGTTAACACTAAATTTAAGATCAACAAACACTTGAGTATATAAGTAAATTATTTAACAGCTACTTTCAAATACTTACAATTTGGTTAGCCAGTTGTTCCATCGCAGCATTAGGAAATATCCTCTGACCTTCGCTGGTCTTTCTGGCGTCCCAGTATGTACATCTGCACCCTCCTCGCCTCAGAGACATCCTCGATCGGGCATTCACTTCCATCCTCGTTCCTCCGTGTCAGCAAACCAGCTTCTTTCCACATGTCGAGGCTGCCCACATATCCCCTTCGTCCCATGGTGTGGGGGTAGAGATTAGCTTCACGGTTTTGCCGTGCTTGTTCTTGTTTGCTGTTAAGAAAGTACAACAAAATTAATTAGAAAATCAGGGATAAAGCATTATGAGCATTAATTAAGAAAAGAGTACACACAAACATACCCTGAACTCGGGGGTGGCGTGCCGCTCAACGAACTCCTTCCACTCCTCTTCAGTGATCATGCCATTGTACACAACATACGGCGGAGGCTCACGTGGGGGCACCCTTGATCCAATGCTCAACCAAGTAGTGGCGGAATGATTTAGCTTTGCCGGACACCAAAGAAAGAACGGTCTTCTTCACTTCTTCTGGGATCTTGTATCGTTCTTGCACCTTCTTCCAGATGGTCTCCTTAACTTCTTCGGGACTTGTTTCCATGTGTGGTTGATGCAGCAATGTGATCTGGCCAGAGTCCCTAGCATACTAGCGAAATCTGACCTGCTGCCCCCACCATGCCTCCCATACTTGTCCCACAGAAGACTAATCTGATCCGGTTTCTGCTGTTTCAACCCACGGGTCGGACCTCTACCTTGGGTCTCTGAGTAGCACTCGTAGAAGGTGCACTCATGGAAGGGCCAACAGCAGCAGCGGCAGATGTAGATGGGCCAACAGCAGCAGCGGCAGATGTAGATGGGCCAACAGCAGCAGCGGCAGATGTAGATGGGCCAACAGCAGCAGCGGAAGATGTAGATGGGCCAACAGCAGCAGCGGTAGAAGGAACCGGTACCATTTGCTGCTCATTTTCCTCCTCACGACAAAATAATCGAACTCTTCATCAGCCATGTTCGGATCAGCCATGCCTGCAAGGATTGAAATACAATTTGAATTAAATTAAGCATTTCATAATGGTCATATACAAGCAAGAAATAAAAGAGTGTTAATTTCATATAAATTTTTATAGTAATAACTTACATACACCATTATCTCTCAACCCACATTCCCTCGTTATGGTCTGATCGTATATACTCACGATGACCTGTGACCTCAGCCTCTTCCAATGAAATAGGAACAGTTGGAGGTTCATCTTCTGCATCATACTCATCCTCATCAACCACACCATCCACACCAACTATTCCTCTTCTCCCTTTAAGCACAACAGACCATCTAGGATTACAGGGATCAGTTACATAAAATATCTGCTTAACCTTCATCCCAACAACGAATGGCTCAACCGTGGGAGTAGCTCTAGACAGATCAACCAGTTTCATACCATGCTCCTCCTCACGGTAGCCATGATTGTTGTTAACCCAGTTACAGCGGAAAACACACATTTCGTAGCTGTTGTAGTCCAATACCCAGATGTCTTGTATAACACCGAAATATGATTGTTGTACTGGGACTGGACTATGACCCACGACACCGATGTCATATAAGTTTTGATAAGCTTCAAGATCTACACCACTGTTTTGATTCGTTGACTTCTGATCCTGACGTTTTATGAAAAAGGTGAATCCATTGACATCGTACCCCTCATAAGAAATTACATCTAGATTTGGTCCAAATGCAACTACTTTAATCAGTTCAGACACATTCGTGGACTGATCGGACAACACTCTGTCTTTGAACCATCGGCCAAATGTCCTATTCTGCTCATTTTGTAGTCTAATGTCACTTATGTTTGGATATTGTGCTCTTAAAACACACAAGTGTTCATCAAAGTATGGTTCAACATCTTCAAGATGACTTAGCACAACTAAATGAGCTTTGTTAAGAGTGTCTATGTCAATTCTTTTCAGTTTCCTTCCAACCGTGCCAACACCCTTCAATCTGCCCTCGTGTCTAGAACGTTGAAGTCCAATGGTATCGACACCTTCTAGGTAATTGGTGCAGAAGTCTACAACTTCCTCTGTGATAGTGCCCTCTATAATACTACCCTCTGGGTGACGACGGTTCTTCATTTTTTTCTTCAGGACACCCCTGTACCTTTTGATTGGATACATGTAGCGAAGGTACAAAGGACCACACATCAGAATCTCTCTTACAAGATGCACGAGGAGATGTATCATTATGTCGAAGAACGATGGAAGAAAATACATCTCCAGCTGGCACATTGTCATAATAAGATCCTTTTGTAATTTAGACAGAGTGTCCACATCAAGAACCTTAGACGAAATGGATTTGAGGAAGACACTGACGTTTGTGATTGTGTGTCTGACAGCATCCGGCAAGATCCCACGTAGTGCAATTGGCAACAATTCTTGAAGTAGGACATGATAATCGTGAGATTTCATTCCTACTAATTTGAAATCTGTCATGGACACTAGGTTTCTTATGTTTGAGGAGTAACCTGATGGCACCTTGCTGTTGTAAAGGGTACTGCATAGACTATGTTTCTCTTCTTTAGACAGAGTGTGACAGGCAGGAGGCAAGAATGTGCGTTTTCCACGTTCTTGCGGGCCAAGCTCTGTGCGTATGCCCAACTCAATTAAATCTTTTCTTCCTTTCAAATGATCTTTTGTCTTTCCTTTTATGTTCAAAAGGGTGCTAGTGATACTTTCACCCACGTTCTTCTCGACATGCATCCCATCGATACAATGTCTAACCTCCAGATGCTGCCAGTACTGTAGTTCCCAAAATATTGATTTCTTTTTCCAGAAACTTTTTTCACCACTTTTGGTTGGCGGCCCGAAGTTTTTCACAATATTATCCAACTTTTTGTAAATCTTTGTACCTGTCAAAGGCTAGCGCGCCACGCTGTGATCAGTTTTCCCATCGAACTCTTTCGCCATCTTTCGATACTTATGTCCTTTTGGAAGCATTTTTCGGTGGCCCATACACACGGTTTTGCCACTATGTTTCAAGCGAATGCTACAAGTGTTTTCACCACAAATCGGACACGCCAACGCCCCCTTGATTGAATAGCCTGAAAGATTACCATAGGCGGGGAAATCATTGATTGTGCAGTACAACATAGCACACAAATTGAAGTCCTCTTTACTGAATGAGTCGTAAACCGTAGCCCCTTCATTCCACAAGAGGTGTAGATCCTCTATCAAAGGTTGTAGGAATACATCAATTTTGTTGCCCGGTTGCTTTGGACCCGATATTAACAAAGACAACAAGATGTGTCTTGGTTTCATGCATAACCACGGCGGTAGATTGTAAATAACCAAAATCACAGGCCAGGTACTGTGTATGCTACTCAAAGTACCGTAAGGGTTCATCCCATCCATGCACAAGCCTAGCCTTAGGTTTCTCGGTTCGTTACCAAACTCAGGAAATTTTACGTCTATGTTTCTCCACTGTGGTGCATCAGCGGGATGTCTCAATCTGCCATCCTTTTTCCTGTGAACTAAATGCCACCGAAGATTCTCTGCGTCTTTCTCATGGAGACAACTGTCTGAACTTGGAATGATGGGCAGGTACCACAGTACCTTAGCTGGTGAACCTTTCTTACTACTGTTGATGTGAGTTTGTTGTTTCTTATACCGTGACGCTTCACATGCTGAACAGCTTTCAGCAAATTCATCCGATTTCCAAAACAGCATGCAACCATTTAGACAAGCATGAATTTTCTGGTACCCCATACCCATTGGGCACATCATTTTTTTGGCTGAGTACGTAGTCGTTGGTAAAACGTTGTCCACCGGAAGAACGTATTTCAATAGTTCCAAGAGGTCAGTGAAACTTACGTCGCTCCAGCCATGTTTCGCTTTCAAGTTGAATAGCTTGAGGACGACACTCAACTTGCTTAACTTTGTAGGGTCACACCCGGGGTACAACGGTGTTTTGGATGAATCCAACAAATTTTCATACTTGTCTGGCGTGTTAGAGTAATGTCATTCCACATCTTCGAGCATAGTCTCAATGTCATCATCCCAGAAATCTGGCTCAACGTTCGCTGTAACATCTTCTGGATCACCAGCAACTGTATCATCTCCAAGTTCTGTTTCTGTGTTTGCCTGACCATTATCCCCTTTGTCAGGCTTAATAACATCGAACGCACTCTGACCATGCCATCGGATTATGTCTTGGAAATCTTTTATAAAACCGCGGCGGATCAGATGTTCCTTAATTGTTTCAACGCCGTGATATCTCAGATTGTTTTGGCAGTCGATACACGGACAAAATATGTATCCCTTGTCTGTAGGTTTCAGATTGTTCGCCAACACCGTGCATAACTTATCAACTCCTTCTAAAAACTTGTCGTCCAAATTTCCGCTGTAAATCCACAAACGTTTCATCTCCTTCTAGCTATTTATATGAAGGCAGCCATTTCATACCGTCACCCGTGGCAGAGTCTTTACACTTTTGTATCTTATCAACCTAAATCCATCCATGAGTATTAAATCCCACCGGTGAACGTGTTTTTAATATGTAATTTATTGAAAATTTCGGCAACATCTCCCTACAGTTCTTCAAATGCACGATATTATGATATTAATCAATAATATATGCATTCGAAGAACAATAAAGAGATACTGCTGAAATAATCAATAAAGTACATATTAAAAGCACATTCACACCCTAGGTGTGTGATTTAACAATCGTGGACAGTCCCGACAGGGACTGCCGAAGATATACCTCTATTAGGTATATCTTGGGCGGATAACTATGTTTGGTAGTTTGTCAAATATTATATGTTATATAAATCTTACCACTAGTAGACGATTAGCCGATGCTAAGACGGTTGAGGTCGGAAGCCTAAATAAAGTCGTAGTCCTGATGCATAAATGAAAAACGACAACATTAGAATTCATCAAAAAAATCAAGGTTAAATGCTAGCTAAACCGCGGAAAAAAATCGACAACATCTCCCCTATATTTCTAACGTCTCCAAATCAGTTTTATCAAAGTCAAATTCGCACGCACCATCTAGAACTGGTAACATACATAAACTTATCTTCTTCTACTGTAAATGAAGTTTATTTATGACCTTCTCTACAGTACTTCAGATTGAAGGACTGAAACTAGTCATTCTAGAACCATTAAAATACCGAAACTCATCTTATTCTTTTTGGTGGTTATAACAATAGCATTGTTGATTCCTGTCACAGCTTGTGAATCAAACAGAGAGCATCTGGCATAGCAGATTGAGTAGTTGAAAATGAGCTATTTTCAGGAATCGGTAATATACTTGAACTTACTTTCTTTCCTGTGGCAGTTTTAAGTAGTAGCATTTTTAAAACTACACTATTATGTATTAATTGTAATACTAAATGCTAAGAATAAATAAATACAACAGTTTACAGTTTGGTTTGCAAAGTTACCGTTATAAGCACCGAAGTGGGCAAGTAGTGTAGAAATCAGCCCATGAACTAGGTCGCAATTAACTGTGAATCTGGGCACAAATATATGAACAAGGTTAGAACATTTTCCATTACACTCTCAGGATTCGATACAAACGAGGTTAGAACTTGCAATCGAAATGCATGTATATGAACAAAGTTAGAAAAAATGACAATCAATCGATCGCATACCCAATATGCGATAGAGACGTCGACGGTGAGACCAGTGGTAGGTGGTGACCGGCGGCGATGGGAGTGACAAAGGTGGTGGGAGCGACGGCGGCGATGGCCGTTAGCAAGGTGACGGGAGAGAGGAGGCGATTTCAGTGAGGAAGATAGCGCGAAAGAGAAGAAGAGTTATTGTGAGTACAGTGTGCAGAGTATAGGCAAATGTTTAAAGGACTTTAGATTACGGTTTACATGTAAACCGTAATCTAAAGTCACACTTTACATGACAGTTCCTAAAGAACCGTAATCTAAAGTGTAACGAAATTAAAAAAATAGCGCGATAATTATTTGGCATATGTTTGGTTTCAAACATAGGTAACACATTAATATAAAGTTTTTATTAATCTAAAATACACTGGTAAAACGACGTCGTTAACTGTAATTTAGATTACGCGCGGAGTCGAAAAAATCAAATAATACGGGAAATATTTGGCGTCAGGTCAAAACGACGTCGTTGACCATCAGTCGGAGGTAGGCGCGCCTTTTTTAGGACGGACTTTAGATGACGGTTATTAGTGAAACCGTAATCTAATGTCTGTTGACCGTAAAGCGCGCGTCAACACGGGACTTTAGATTACGGTTTTACTAATAACCATCATCTAAAGTCCGTCCTAAAAAAGGCGCGCCTACCTCCGATCGATTATTGATTATGGTTAATTCAATCATCGTCGCTAATTAATTCCGGCCTTCCTATTAATCACGGTGTCTTTTAAAGCCGTGATTAAACCACCGTCATTAAAGGCTCACGTTCCACCAGTGGGAGTTGGTGAGCTGGATAGGACTGGGTCTGAGTGTTAATACTTTGTGTATTTGGTAGAGTACTGATTAGTCAGGGGAACGGGTGGGCAACTGTAGGCCGACTGTCAGGAGAGGGTAGAGGACTTAGGGATAAAGTCCTAAACTGTCCTGGAGTCTGTAGGTAGGGCGAGGGAGATTAAGTGAATTTCTGTGTGTAATTCTCAATTGAAAAAGAGTTTCCAGTTTGAGTTTATTGAAGTTCTTTTTCCTCGACTATGTAATAGATCACATAGGACAACGATACGTCCACGGTCGATCGAAGACACATCAGGAGCACCAACCAGTTTCACTTATGATTTGGAACGTTTTACCATTGATATTGTCTATTTTGGGAACTTGTTGGGGTAAAACCTAACGGTAAATTGTTGTTGGGGGTTTAACCTAACGGCAAGTGTACCGGTCGATTATAGCAAGTTTAAATCTCGGAGTATTCCCTGAGTATCGAACTAAAGGAGGCAGGGTCTAGTTTAATTTCTACTTACACACAAAACAATAGTATTAAAACAGCAGGAAATTGGGGGTTTTTGTATGTGATGGTGAATGCTGTAAAAGAGTTCACTAAGCAATAAATAACAGGTAAATAGTTGTTTTGATTTTTTTGTTTAATAAAGGAAATTCCGGTTTACTACTTCTCTCTAAGTTTGCAATTTCTTCCCCTAAGTGGTTTCTACAGAATTCTGAATAAAACCCTAGAATAAGGATAACTCGTATTCGGTCTCCCACACCACGAATTCTAATTAGCAAAGACCGAATCCTAACTCTCGTTATGAATCCACTGTTTACTAATTGCTTTAAGTGTAGTCTAGATTAATGGTCAGGTAGTGTTTAGAGGAATTACCATCTCTATACTAACTGGTTTTTCCCTGTAGTCAATTGATAGCCGCAGTTCTCACTTATAAGCTAACAAACTGATAAACTCATTTAATTGATCAGATTAACAAGTCTAGGAATTCATAAGGGAAAAGAACTTTATTCTATTGTACTGCAGAAAATCACAAAGGTTCAGAAATAATTATTCTAGAGATACATAGTATACCAAAATTAAAAGTGACTACTCAGCCATAGACAAAATAACAATGCTCAATATAAACAGCATAAGGATAGAGGGATTTAGCAGAAAAACTGATTTTAGCAGTCGTCGCCGATTCTGCAATTTCCACGCTCGTCTGTGTCACGTCCGGCAGTCTTGGGTCGGACGTATATCCGGACGCCTTGCCCTAGCTGTGTCCAGATCCAGACGTTAAATCCGGACGCGGGTAAATGAAGTCCCGTGAGCAGGCTTATGTCTGTGAGTGAGGGGGAAGGGTTACGGATGAAGATTTATGAATGGAGATGAAGGATTATTGTGGATCAGAGGATATGTAGAGAGGGGGAGAAGGGGTTGGACTCACAAGTCTGGTACGATTTGAAATGAAACAGGAGCTGGGTTTATATAGGCTTAGAAATGAAACATAGGTTAGTGGAAGTTAGGTACGAGCATGGGCATAGGCTTAACATATTGAGTACGGGCGCGTGTTTAATTAATGTTGAGGATGGGCTTAACTTGCTTTCGGCTGATAATTGCGCCGAAAGCTTGATTATCAGTGTGATTGCATTTTTATTTTTCATCTCTGTGTGACGTCTGGATCTGTGTCCGGATCCGGACGTGACACAGAACTTTTAGATCTGAAACTCGGGTTGTGTCCGGATCTGTGTCCGGATCCGGACAAGACACAGAACTCTCGGATCTGAAGTTTGGGTCACGTCCGGCTTACGTCCGGATCCGGACATGTGACGTCCGGATTTATGTCTGGCTCTTCTGACCGGACGTGACCAATCTTTGCCTCTTTTTCGGATTTGTTCCCCGTTTGTTGCATTGCAATCCTTATGATGTAAAATCTTCATTTCTCTGGGTTTTTCCTATATTTAGCATATAAAATGCATTAGTTCATATCAAAACATCAACCTTAGGAAAAACACAGAATAAGTGGGAAACATTGCTTAAATTGTAGCAGATTATAAGGTAATTAAGCCCTTAAAAGCCTATATGTTTCACACTTATCAACTTCCTCACACTTAAGCTTTTGTTTGTCCTCAAGCAAATAAGGAATAAGAATATCTCTAAAACCGTTAAATAATCTCAAAATTTAAACAAGTGCAGGGCGAAGTCAAACAAAGTGATAAATGAAAGAATAATCTTGCTCTTTAGAGGTAGGTTTTCACAAACAGTGAAAGAAGAACAATTTTGTAAAAGCATAGAGAAACTAGATTGTAGAGAACAAGTTAGCTTAGCTTGAGACTTTCCACCAATTTTCATTCCTCTAACCTTAGGATGACAAGGGGTGGGAAGTAATGCCTTATTCCGCAATACCTTTCAACACCACGCACTCATGATCAAAAGTATAAATTTAACTGCAATTATCTCTTTTGTAAGCGAAAGCATTTATCTTCAAGAATTATGTATAAAACAAACTAATATTTGAGATCTTGTAGAGTTATTCCGTAACCCAGAATTTTCTCTCTATCCTTGAGATGGTGTTGGGCCAACTATCCCAGATCACGAGACCTTAGGTAGATAGGTGTTAAGGCACCCTTAAGACTTAATAATCGGATAGACGAAGCCTGCTATTGTTAGGAAAAAAAATTTGATCAGTGGAGTACCTTGCCTTATCCTTTTCATTCCAATCATTCACTTCATTTCCCAAATCCCAAGCTAAAATAATCTGGTTTCCACAACTAGCCAATCTACCAAATTTTAGTGAAAAGAGAGTATTTTAAAATAAAAAATTTTATACAAACCTCATCAAGCAAAAAGATTCCTACGGTTTTCACTTGGTTTAATTTCACTCGGTGTGCACAGGCATTAGAGCAGCAAAAAGCTAGTGTGGCATTAAAGAACAACTAGCATGTTTTCAGGGAAAGGTCGTTCCTTCCTCACACTTAAGAGGAGAAATGTCCCTATTGGTCATAGAAGAAAAGCAGTGAAAAGAGCTTTCAAAACATGCTATACTCATAATATATGCATATGCAATAATTAACCCTCAACGCAAGAAAGGTGGAACATCAATAAGTTAAATTAGGAACTGAGACTCCCCTGGTGTTATAGATTGAGGAAGATGTTCTTCCTCACACTTGAAGTTTTGCAGGGGTCGAGATATTCCTCATGAGTCACAGACCGTATGCGTGTTGTGCAGAGTAAAAGTTGCTAATTTTTCACTGGCATGTACAACCATAGAGTAAAGTGCATTAACTCGAACGACAGAGAATATTTGAATCGTATGAGTTATATTTAGAGAAAGAATACTCCCCATAGTTCAAGCTTAGTAGACGTTCGCAAGTAGTGTGGTTCCATTTCCTGTACTTATAGCCGTTTGTTTTGCAGTAGAGGTGACATGTAAATTAAGCATTTAAGAACGCTGCACTACTCAGAGAAACAAGAAATTTAGCAATTCAGAATTTAAGCACCGGCAAATATAAACACCATCACTTCACCTGTTAGTCTCGTGTTGTACCGTTAGTTGTAACAGACAAAAAGTAAAGCAATTCAGAAAAATAAAACAAAAGGAAGTAGTAGAGATAGGATGCCTGTCACTAAGGTGGCGGTGGTGGCGGAGGTCTCGCGCCCAACTGGGCAATGAGCATCTGCATGAGCTGGTTGTTCTGGGCCTGCTGAGCGGTTGCCTCTCTCTGGTGAGCAGATGCCTCTGCCATGAACCGAGCAGTCTCTCGCTGAAAAGCATCACTGTGCTCCAAGCGCTCGGTGAGCATAGTCTGGGTGTCGCGGATAGAAGTCTGCTCTGCTTGGAGGTGCTCTTGCGTCTGGCGGATGTCATCTATGTGTCCTCCATGCGCACCTGGCGCTGCTGGACATCCCCGAACTGTTGCTGCACATCCCCGACTGCTGCTGTACAGCTCCAAACTGCTGCTCTCATCCCCCAATCGCTACTCCATCCTCTACTGCTGCTGGAGAATGGAGTCCATCAGAGTTGCATCTCTGGTGGGATGCTCATTACTGGGCCATAGGGGCGCCATGGTAGCAGTAGGCACTGAAGTAGAGCTAGACACTGCTGGAAAAAAAAGAATAAACAACGCTCTTTTAAAAACGGTTATATTTGTAAATCGTTTTTTTAGCATATTAAAGAACGATTATAAAGTAAGGCGTTGTATTTATGGTTTAGGCCGGGCATTTTAAAAAACGCTTCACTTAAGAAGCGTTCTTTATTGTATCGCGCCCAAAGACAAAAAAACGCTTGGGTAATAAGCGTTCTTTATATGAAACATATAAAGAACGCTTTATATAGAAAGCGTTTTTTATGTCTCTGGGACGCTCCGCATAAAGAACGCTTCGTTTAAGAAGCGTTCTTTATGTTTTTTACTCTCAGCATAAAAAACGCTTCTTAAGTGAAGCGTTCCTTATGTTGCCTGAATAGTACGCCACTTTCCCGAAAAAATTTAATCTCTCCCGCCTCACTGTACTTTTATACAACGTAAACCCTCTAGCTAGCTACCTCTCTCTCTCGACTGAGCTCACGAATACGTACCCCAGTACCGTCGGCAAGCTACTGCCATCGCCGCCCTTCCGTCGCCGCCACTCCCGTCGCCCTTCCGTGCCGTCGCCCGTCCGTGCCGCCGCCGCTTTCCGGCCGTCTCTCTCGCCCCTGATGATACGCGTTGGCTCCCGATGCGCATGCATCTTTTCTCTGATCATCATCCAAATAGTTGCATGCCTGTCGCCCTCTCTTTCGGTAATTTCATCATCAAAATCTGCGAAACAGGAACATATATATATGTCTGCTCTTTCTCTTATTAATTTTGCAACCCGCGATCGAACAGGAATTAACGTACATATGCCCGTCGCCACTACGTTATATTATTGATTCATCTGCAGTAATTTTACAACCCAACTGGCGTAATCGATCCATGCTCCATCGCCTCTTTTCCTGATTCTGCTGGAGGTAATTTTGCTAACCAAATTAACTGATCGATCATAACATATAAAACATGCTTGGTTGGGATTAATCACGTGATCATAAAATATTAGGATTAATTAAGTGTTTGGGGAATATTAATTAATTTTGCAAACCAATTAAACTGTCGCCTGAGCTGATGATTTTTGGTATATACTTGCTGGTTGTGTCCAAATGGACCTGAGATTAATGTGTGTATTAGGCAAAAAATATAATGTGTTTGGGCATACAAATATATATATTCACGTACCATAAATTTTGCAAAACCATGCAAACTGTCGATCATGAACATACATGCTCTGTTTGAGATTAATGTGTTTATTAGGATTAAGTGTGTAGGATTAATTTTGCAAACCAAACTGTCGCCTCTTGTACATGCTCTATATATTGTGGTGAAACCCTGTATTTTTAGGGGGGATACTGTCGGATTTTGCAGAAAATTTTGTCAAACTATTGAATTATTGGATTCGTAATGTAATTATTGTTGTGTACAAACTATCTCGTGCAGGCATTGTTAGTACGTACTTTTCATTGTCACACGCCTGATACGGGCTGGTTGATTGAAGTCTAGGTTCTTCACATCAAGACTAAGCAGACTACTCATCAGATTAGGTTAGTTTATAATTTTTCTCTAATAACTTCTTAATTGTTTATATAGTGTTTCTCTGAATAGCTATTAAATATACTCGAACATAGTCACCCGTCCGAGATATACCTACTAGAGGTATATCTTGGACAGTCCCCGTCGGGACTGTCCAATCACGTTTGATCTCACCTTCTAGGTAGTGAACAAGTTTATGAAAAAGTTCATTTAAAAATTCGGTAGCCTTTCCCTTTTGTTCTTCGAGTGTATACATTCATATATACACTAGAAGAACAGAAGGGAAATGCTGCCGAAATTTTCAATGAATTGTTTTTTATAAACTTGTTCGCGTGAGATTGAACGTGATTGGATGGGTTTAGGTTGTAAAATTTGTAAAAGTAACTGGACTAATATCTGCCAACATATGAACGATATCGATCAGTTGTAAAGTAATACATCGATCTCACAGAAAGAGATGGAGCGTTCAAAGATGTACAATGACAGACTTGACAACGATTACCTACAAGGGGTCGATAGGTTCTGTAACATCCTAGTCAACAATCTTCAACCGAGGAATAAGGGGTATATTTTGTGTCCATGCATCGACTGTAAAAACGACTTCAAGTATAGAGATATTGAGAAAATTAAGGACCATTTGATTCGTGGGTTTACAGAAGATTACGAAGACATAGCATTATGGCATGGTCAGCATGCAGTGGATGTGTTTGACTATGCAGAAGCTTCAGTAGAACAACCAGAATTGGACGGCATTGAAAACTTTGGGGATGACACAGAAAACTTTGGGGATGATGACTACTGCACGATTAATGACGAGAGATCACAGAAGATGCGAACCTTGACACACTATTGGAAGATGTAGAACAATACTTTACCAACAAACCGAGTACACATGAAAACTTTATGCAGTCATGTAAAGAACCACTGTACGCTGGATGTGATGCACTGGCATTGAACAAATTAAGTGCGACGCTGAAACTATTTAATGTCAAATCGAAACACGGATGGAGCGATGTAAGTTTCACGGAACTATTGCAAATTATTAAGGAGATACTACCAGCGGACAATGTCATGCCTACAACTACTTATGAGGCGAAGAAGTTAATGTGTCCAATGGGTATGGAGTACAAGAAAATACATGCTTGTCCATCGGGGTGTATCTTGTTCTGGAAGGAGTATGAGCTACATGATTGTTGTCCTAAATGTGGTGAATCACGTTATGTAAAGAAAGATCATCAAGACGACAACAAGCCAAAGGTTCGTTCCCCAGCGAAGGTGTTATGGTATTTGCCAATAATCCCAAGGTTTAGGCGGTTATTTGCTGTTCCGAAGGATGCTGAAAACCTTAGGTGGCATACAACACATAGGGTGGACGATGGTAAATTAAGACATCCTGCTGATTCACCGCAATGGAGAAACATTGACAGAATATTTCCTGAGTTTGGTAAAGAATCAAGAAATTTAAGACTTGGCTTATGCACGGATGGAATGAACCCGTACGGCACTTTGAGTAGTGTACACAGTACTTGGCCTGTTCTGTTGACTGTATACAACCTCCCACCATGGTTGTGCATGAAGCCTAGGCATATTATTCTATCAATGTTGATATCCGGTCCAAAACAGCCGGGGAATAATATTGATGTGTTTCTGCAGCCGCTTATTGATGACTTGAAACTCTTATGGAATACGGGAACAACAGTATATGATTCTTATGCAAAGGAAAACTTCACACTGCGTGCTATGCTATTTTGTACAATAAACGACTTTCCAGCATACGGAAACCTATCTGGATATACAATCAAAGGAGCATTAGCGTGTCCTGTTTGCGGTATACACTTGCAATATCCGATTGAAATATAGTGGAAAAAATGTGTACATGGGTCATCGAAAATTCCTTCCAAGACATCATAAGTACCGAAAGATGACAGATGAATTTGACGGGACGACTGATCATGCTGTAGCTCGGCAACCTTTATCAGGTGTCGATGTTTATAACCAGGTGAAAGATATTGTGAACAACTTTGGTCCTCCAACTAAAGCTACAGAGAAGAGTGTTTGGAAGAAAAGGTCGATATTTTTTGATCTTGAGTATTGGCAACATTTGCAAGTAAGGCATTGTATTGATGCCATGCACGTGGAGAAAAATGTGGGTGAAAGTCTTGGTGGAACGTTGCTAAACATTAAAGGGAAAACAAAAGATCATTTAAAGGGGAGAAAAGATTTAGTAGAGTTGGGCATACGAATAGAGCTCCAACCCCAACAAAGAGGAACACGTATCTTCCTGCCTCCCGCATGTCACACTCTATCCAAAGAGGAGAAAAAAGTTTCTGCAGTGCCCTTTCTGACATCAAAGTACCATCAGGGTACTCTTCCAACGTAAGAAGTTGGGTGTCCATGTCTGAACTCAAGTTAGTAGGGATGAAATCTCACGACTACCATGTTTTGATGCAACATTTGCTTCCCATTGCAATTCGTGGGATTCTCCCACATGATGTCAGGAAAACCATTACAAATTTGTCCGTGTTTTTCAATGGAGTTTCTGCCAAAGTTCTAGATGTGCAGACACTGGACAAGTTGCAGGCTGAACTAATTGTCACTATGTGCCAGTTGGAGATGTATTTTCCACCTTCATTTTTTGATATTATGGTGCATCTGCTTGTTCATTTAGTAAGGGAGATCAAGGAGTGTGGCCCATTATATCTCAGGTATATGTATCCATTCGAAAGATACATGGGTGTGCTTAAAAAAAATGAAAAACCGCAGACGTCCAGAGGGAAGCATTGTTGAAGGATATGTAACTGAGGAAGTGATTGACTTTTGCACCCACTACTTAGAAGGCGTGGACCACATAGGACTTCCGAGATCAAGACATGAGGGCAAGTTACAGGGTGTAGGTACAATCGGGAAAAAAATGGTGAGGCCTGATTTTGCTGCATTGTGTAAAGCGCATCTAACCGTGTTGAGCCATGTTGAAGATGTTGAACCATACTTCGTCACACTTAAGCGCTCTCAGAGCACAACATCCGTCGATGAGTCAAGTGAGATTAAAGAAGGAGCAGAATGCTACATTCGTTACATGGTTTAAAGAAAAAGTTATGCATGAAGATTCAGGCAATGTAACTGAAATGGTTAAGTTATTAGCGCTCGGTCCGAATCTTGATGTTTTATCGTACGAGGGTTTCGATGTGAATGGGTTCTCTTTTTATACTGAACGCCAAGATCGTAAGTCAACAAATCAAAATAGTGGTGTTCATCTAACTGCTTCACAGGAAATATATCAAGATGCAGGTAGTAAGGGAGTGACAATGAGGAAAGAGTATTACGGTGTGATTCAGGAGATTTGGATCCTTAACTACACCGGTTACGACTTGTGTCTTTAAATGCAAATGGGTAGACAACAGGCGCAGTTACCGTCAGGTGGAACACGGTATGAAGTTGGTTGACCTAAACGCATTGACATACACAGAAGAACCGTTTATAGTTGCTTCTAAAGCTAGACAAGTGTTCTACTGCCGTGATCAATCTAATCCCAGATGGTCAGTTGTATTGCAAAGTAAGCGACGGATAGTTGGTGTTGATGGTGTTATGAACGAGGAAGATTATGACTGTGAAATGGACAATGTTCCCCTCCAAATGCCAATGGAAGTTGATAATGTGACCAACTTTCAGTGCACAAGATCAGATCATGGAGAAGGGTTGTGGGTGGAAAAATGAACAAAAAGTAAGTCTGGCATAAAAGAAAAGTGAATGCTTAACACATGCGTGTACAATTTATGTTTGTTTATGACTCTATTTATGACTCTATGACACTGACTAATATATATATATGTAATGATATTGTGCAGATTATGGATGCCGACGATCATGAGATGCTCATACAGTGTGATGAGGAGATGGAGATGGAGATAGATTCAGAGATGCAGTTAGCGGAGCGTACACAGATCGTCGAAGCCGTTGATGCTCCTACGACCCCTCAGGACCCTCCTACGACCTCTCAGGACCCTCCTACGACCTCTCATCGCCCTCCACGAAAGACACGAGGACCGTCACGTGGTCTAAATGAGAAAGAGGAGAGTGGCATGATTGATTTGGTGTGGGATAGGTATATGTTACACCTATATGTTATTTTGTTTTATTTTTTCACATATATACTGATATTTATACATTTATATGTAGTACTATATATATTTCGTACGTATGACTAACATATATACTGTATATATTACAGGTATCTTAGACCCACTGGCGAGAAAAAGCAGAAGTTTGCCAGCGCCATGGGTCGATTGGTTAAGACCCATTGTGTATCAACAAAAAATGGAGGAACCAAGATCCGAAATAAAGAAGATCATGTGGATGAGCTTGAAGAAGAAGTACCAGATCCCGGATGAAGCATATGATAAAGTGTGTCACTGCTTGCTTTGCGTATGCGAGCGTTCAAAAATAGGCTGGTGGCTGGTTGGATCAATACGAACAACCCAAGCAGGTGCCTCCCTATGAGCTGTACGCTGGCATGATCACTGAGGAGGATTGGAAGGAGTTCTATGAAGCACATATCACCCCTGAGTTCAGGGTACGTAATTGTTTTCATAGATTAACTTTTAAGTTTATGTTTAATGTAACAGGATAAAGTTTATAAATGAATTGTATTAATTCTTTCCACAGGCAGTTCAGGAAAAAGCCCGACAGAATCGCTTGAAAGATCAGAACCCACACTACATGGGCCGAGCTGGGTACGCGGGGCGTATACCAGGCTGGATTGAAAAGGGGTTATTGAAGCGTGTACGTGAGGACGGCACAATTGAGCCGATTCAAAGTCTGGATGAGGTGAATGGGCACAAGCATACATGCTTGGCCGCCAATTAGAGAAGGACGGTGAAATGTATTATCCACGGAAGGAGATGCAGACTTAGCTGCAAAATTGTGAGTGCCCTGAGTATATTTAATAGTTTATAAATTTTCTTACAATTTATGTATGTTTTATTTATTTGATCTAATTCATAATTTACATGTTTTTTTTTGCGTGACAAGACTGCAGAGGGTTGATTCGTTTCTTGCCAGCCTCATACTCAGGAGGATCCGTTGAACAAAGCGCTTGGCAAGAAGGATTACCCTGGGAGAGTTCACAGATTTGGATCCGCAGTGCGTCAGAGATGTTTTTTCCTCGCTCCCAGCGGATCGGGAGAGAGGAAGAAATCAAGGAGATCGAAAGAAGTTGTCACAACAATTCCAATCTGATTTGCAGCAGCAGATGCAACAAATGGAAGCAAGATTGATGGAACACTGAGTCAGGGGCATCAATCTTCTAGCTCATCAGTGTATGCCGCCCCTGCACCCGTTTCCACCCCTGCACCTGCTTCCATCCCAGCACCTGCTTCCACCCCTGCACCTGCTTCTACCCCTACCCAACTTCCATCCCAGCCCTGCTTCCACCCCTGCACCTGCTTCTCCCCTACACCTACTTCCACCCCTGCACTTGCTTCTACCCCTGCACCTACTTCCACCCCTGTACCATCTCAGGTTTCAGTTCTTACACTGTACCTACACCTTCTGACCCATTCCCATATGCCAAGCTTCAGGTGTGCATGTGTGAATTTTAGTGCCTTGTCGTATTTATTTTTTCAATTAATCAAAAAGCATACACGTTGTAATGTATGAATCTAATTGTTTGTGTTCGTTTATTAGAAACCAAAAAGTGTCTTCTGCAGATCAATGAACAAGGCACCTTTGTGGTTACAGTAGGCACAATTCTACAGACTGATTCGGCATCAATGGTCATTTTAAGCGAGTGTCGGCCTGGTACGTCCGTGTGATGGTCGACAGTGTCTGTCAAGGCTGTGATCACATTCCACTACCGATAAGTGGAATGATTGGAGCACTATCATTGAAGCACGTGGCTCACAAGTACCATGGCCTTGTAATCTGGTGGAATTATCTGATAGTAGGGTAAGCAAAACAACTTATATAAATTTGTTTACTAATTACCATTTCATATAAATGCAGTTTTGGGAGAATATAGTTTTCTAACGTACATATGCTAACTTGTCATTTCTAGACACCTGTTCCTATTGCTGGCAAAGGTAAGGCAGTCAGTGCGTCGAAAGGAAAGGGACCATCGGGTCAGCAGCATGGTCACTACATCAGTCCACTTCGACGCGATTTCATTGTTATCCAAAATTTGGTGAAAACTAAAAAACGTCAGCAGATCTTGTATGACTTGATACTCGGGAAGGGTGATGATTTCATTGAGTTCATCCTTAGGGTTCCGCCGTCTTTGTTCCACAGCGGAAAGTACAGGAGTTGTTGATCAGTATTAGTGAGTCAAGGAGCTGCTGGTTGGTGATATGCTGACATCTCTGTGATTCATCCTACTGCTTGTAAGTATCACATTTTTTCACTTCAAAGTTAATAGTAAGTTTTATGTATATATAATTTAATTTAATGCATTTGTCATCAAAGGCCCTTACTATCCGAGGCTGGTGGCAAAGAAACATGACAATATGATCACCTTCCTATGTCCACAAATCATGTTCTTCTGAGGAAGCTATGAGAGACGGTGCTGCGTGTCAGATTCATATGCGCAATGGCATAATTGCAGCGGTAAAGAGGAATAGCAAATTTGTGCTCATACATATCACAGATGTAGCGTGCTTGACCACCTTATGCTTTTGTCTTGTTTTATGTTAACTCATATATATTTCGAAGTGAAGTTGATTTTTGTTGTTTCAAACTTGTAGCAATCATTGGTTTGTTGTTAGTGGTGTGGTACTTACTCCTCATCCTGTATAAGTGATTGACCCTATTGTGGAATTAAAGAAACACGCGCATTTCTATTCTGCTGACAAAGTAGTAAATTGTGCATATTTTCATTTCAAAAAATAACATTTTATACCTTTTTTGATGCTTGTCACTTAAATTAATGCTTGTTTTTAATTAATTTTAGTGGTTTTAGAGAAGGTATGCTCAATGCCAATCAGATGAAATTTCCTTTGGATATACAGTATATTAAAAAGGTAAAAAACATTCTATTTACTCTATGCATATATACTTAATATATTTTGTATATATTAGTGTGTATTATAATAATATAAATTTATTGAAAATAGTGGTCCCAGGCAACCGGATAGCAGTAGTTGCGTTATTTTGTGATGCGATACATGTTGACATCGTTCCTACATCGACAAAATCAGTGATGAATCTGGAGATGTTTTTTATAAGTTTTTGTCTTGAATTGGTAATTTAACTGTTTTCTGCATGGTTGGATAAGTTTAAATGGTGTACTTAATTGCTTTTATAATTCTTGTGTGCAGCTTATTCGGTTCTTTGAAAACCAAGGAGGTACTTATTCAGCTGGTGATCTAGATTGTCAAGGAGCACATGTGCCTTACTGGACGAAAGCAATACTGGAAGATGCCTGACTGATCAACCAATTTGCATCTACAAAAATGTAGTCTGTTGCATTATATATGTCAAGTACACGTTTCCTGCATTATCAAAGTTCTGTAGATTGCTTTAATTACACATAAGTACTTAGTAGCTTCCATATGTGTTTGGATTTAACTGTAATCAAATTTTGTCTGCATGTGTTTATGGTACTATACTGGCATTCTCTGTTAATTAATATGGCTGAGCATGCAATTGTCTTGGATGGCTGTAATAGAAAATCATGCTTTTTGTTAAAGCTTGGAATCTGTATAAGGAAATAGTGGAGATGCTAATCTGTTCATGACTCATGGTATGTTCCTATATATGCAGGATCATATTAAAGTATTGTGGAGTGAAGAGTAGAAGAGGTCAGGCCTTGATTGTGGCTGGTTCAATCAGAAATTCAGAAGGCAACCTTCTGATGGATTTTAACAAAATCTTGAAACCTTCATGTTCAATGCTTGGAGCTGAGATCCAAGGACTGGTGTTTGCTATGAAATGGGCGATAGAGAATGGATTTTCATGGATGGCTGAGAACTTGTATCTTAGATTGCTGGGAGCAACTATTTTAAGTTGCTAAACTCTGTGAGATTAGTAAGATTAGCTTAAATGTTTCAGATCTTAATTTTACAGTCCTTCTGATTTCCTTTATCATGTATAATAGTTCAGTTTTTTTTCAATGTTGGGTAGGAGAAAACATTCCCTACAAGATATCTTGTACTTTTGATAGGGATGTAATCTCTGATTTTCGGAATAGGAATCTCAAGGTATTAATCAAAAAAATTGGTAGAGATTTTAATTTCTTTTTTACAGTCTGTGATGGCTTCTGCTGTGTTGAAAATGCGACAATGCATTAATTGATCTGTGATGTGATGATATCGATCTGTAGCATTTGTTGGAACAGAAATTTCTGAAAAAAAAAAAATATATATATATATAAAGAACGCTTATGCATATAAGCATTCTTTTAAACTCTCCCGCCAACCATCATAAGAAACGCTTCTATGAGAAAAGTGTTGTTTTTGATTGAGCATAAAGAACGCTTCTTGGGATAAAGCATTTTTTATGTTCCCATCGTTCTCGCATTATAAAGAACGCTTTGAAAATAAGCGTTCTTTAAAGATAGTATAAGGAACGCTTTGAAAGCGTCATCTAAAACGTTTTAGCATTTGCGTCGCTCGAATAAACAACGCTAAATAAACGTTCTTAAATGCCAAATTTAAGCGTTGTTAATTCTTTTTTTTCCAGCAGTGAGAGCTCGCAGAGGTGCCGGTCGATCCTAGACCCGAGCTGCCCCTCACCCAGCTGCCGTCATCCAGACAAATGAAGCCCCATCTCCTGAAGGTCCCAAGGGAGATGGGTGTCTCCCCCTCCCTCACCTCAATATCAGTGAAGATCTCCTCGGGGAGGGTGGAGACAAGAAGATGCTGGATAAAAATGGGAAAGATAGGGGTGATCTTCTTCTTCTTCGTCCACAGATAAGTCACCACCTTATGCAGCTGCCTAAACATCACGAAAGGGAGCGAGAGCTGCTGAGATGGTGGATGTGGTGAGGCCGGGATGTAGTCGAGGAGAACACAATCCTCGTCAGAAGCATCATTTCCGACATGAGGCCGGATCTGATGACTGTGGATCTCTGCAAGGGTCCTCTGGGGAAGGGAGGGGAGGAGAGCATATGGTAGTACTGTCTTAATTTCCTCACCTCGTCGGCGAGTAGTACTCCCGACCTCTTGTAACCACCTAGACTTACTCTACCTAAGCGAATCCTCCGAAAAATCTAAATGGGTATCATCATTGTCCGGGAGGAATAAAAGAACAGCAAAAGTCTCAGGGGTTACCTCCACCTGGAACTGGCGCACGTAGGAGGTAATGTTGTTTGTCGTGTCTGACGCCACAGCATTGGCGTAGAATTCTCGTACCAGCTCCGGAGAGAAGACACCCACGCTCATGCGCAAGATGCTACTGGCGCCAATACCCTCAAATATGTCTGTAAGCCCGGCGGCAACTGATGCCTCTGTGCTGATGCGCCTCTCAATGACGAAGGATCCGCCCTGATCATACCAAGTCCGGGCGGCAGCAGATCGGAAGCCATCAGGTCGGAGTGGGGTCTGGGCTGGCTCTAACTGGTCGTCCGTGCGTGTAGCACCTCCTCCTCTAGTTCGAGCCATCTAAACAATAAACAAATGCAGTAAGAAACCTAAACAACAAGAAAAGAGAAGCAAAAGACACACCAAACCTCGAAACCGATCGAGCAGCATGTTCTATTTGAACATATTCTTTCACATAGTTAATCTACAATTACCAATGCATTAAAACATCTAAACATAGCAAACAATAGCAATAAACAGTACAACATAAACCTAAAAAACAATTGCAGAAAAATTGCAAATTTTGTACAGGTCCGGATCTACGTCCGGGTCAACTTAGCCGGACGCAGAACCGGACGCAGTCAGAAACCCTAAAAATCACGCCGCGAACACAAACTTTTGAATTGCACAAAAATTCAACTTAAAATCTCATAATCTCATAGAAAACCCTACTTTTTCGCATCTCAACAACAATTCAACATCAAAATTCATATAATAACTAACGCATCTACTGAAAATTGACTGAAATTGGAATTTAAATCTCAAAATCGAAAACCTGTATAGGTTCTGGTTTGCGTTTCGGTTACGAATGTGGAGTAAAGGAAGAGTGCGGCGACTGGGTGGTGGGTGGTGTGCGTCTGGGCGGCGCGACGGCGACGGGGCAGTGCGGTGGTGGTCTGGTGTTGGTGGTAGCGAAAAATGGAGGAGGAAGATTATGGAGGTTTTCTGGTTTCGAGTTCGTCGGGAGGAAGAAGAAGAAAGAAAGAAGAAAAGAAAGAAAAGAAGAAAAGAAAGAAAGGCGCGCGACGATTTTAGTTCCGTCCGGATCCGGACGGGTTAGGGTTTTCGTGACCAGAATTGTGTCCGGCTAAGTTTAGCCGGACATGTTAAAACGTCTTTTTATATATATATATATTAAATTAAATTGAATTAAAGACCATCGATCTAAAACACCTCATTTATTTTAAAAATAAAAACATTTCCAAAAATAATTAAACAAAAATAAAACAAACACAAGAAATGCAGAAATGAAATAGCAAGAGTGTTAAAGGACTCCCTGATCCGTGGTGAACACTGCCATGATATTTCCCCACACTTGAGTTCAGTTTCGCATTAGAATGAAGTACCTGAAAGATTAAATCTGCAAAACCAGAAGAACTCAAGTGGAAACAGGCAGAGTTATTTATTGAAATAGGGGAGTCGGGGCTCGTGCTGTAAAATAGTAAAAATTCTCAATAGATTAAAAGAAAATTATATCAAGTAATAGGAAAGTGTAAAAAGAAAGTGGGGAGAGATTTTATACTGGTGGGTTGCCTCCCACCAAGCTGCCCATCTTTTCGATCTTTGGCTAGACCGTTCAATTGTGTACTCAGCATGGTGGGTTCTAAACAGTGATCACCGAGTGAACTTCGGCACTGTTACTACTCAAATAATGTTTTAGCTGGGATCCGTTGACTTTGAATGTCTCACCTTCTGTGTTGATTAGATCAATGGCTCCATAAGGTGAGACACTTGTCACTGTGAATGGGCCGGACCAACGAGATTTTAACTTTCCTGGGAATAGTTTCAGGCGGGAGTTGAATAGAAGAACCTTATCCCCCACGTGAAACTCACGCTTGACCAACAGCTTATCATGCCACCTCTTCGTCTTCTCCTTATAAATCTTGGCGTTTTCATAAGCTGCCTCTCTAAACTCCTCCAGATCACACAGCTGTAGCTTACGCTTCTCACCAGCCTTTTGGAGATCAAAATTCAATGCCTTAATTGCCCAAAAAGATTTGTGCTCCAGCTCCACAGGTAAGTGACACGCCTTGCCATAAACCAACTTGTATGGGGACATACCTAAAGGTGTTTTAAAGGCAGTGCGGTATGCCCACAAGGCGTCATCTAACTTAAGGGACCAGTCTCGCCTCGAGGATGTGATAGATTTCTGGAGAATCCACTTAAGCTCCCTGTTGGTGATCTCAGCTTGTCCGTTCGTTTGTGGATGATACGGTAGAGAAACCTTATGCCGTACACCATACTTCTGCAGAAGAGCTTCAAACTGTTTGTTGCAGAAGTGTGTACCCCCGTCACTAATGATCGCTCGTGGGACACCAAAACGGGAAAAGATATTCCTCTTTAAAAACTTAAGCACCACTCTTGCATCATTGGTAGGTGCTGCTATTGCTTCAGCCCACTTGGTGACATAATCTACTGCTACCAAGATGTAGAGGTTACCTTGAGATGATGGGAATGGTCGTATGAAATCAATGCCCCAAAGATCAAACGGCTCAACCTCCAAGATCG
Source organism: Limonium bicolor (assembly GCA_023374045.1). NCBI lineage: Eukaryota > Viridiplantae > Streptophyta > Magnoliopsida > Caryophyllales > Plumbaginaceae > Limonium > Limonium bicolor. The sequence continues at coordinate 96,350,484 of CM041783.1, read as the reverse complement.
AATTCAATGGCATCTCGTGGCGTCTGGATAAATTCCCTTGCCTTTGACACTGATCACAAGTGGAAACAAATTGATAGCAATCCTTGTTCATAGTTTTCCAAAAGAAACCAGCCTCCAAAACTTTCGTGGCTGTCCTAGCCGGACCAAAATGACCTCCTGCTTCTCTAGAGTGACAATGCAACAGGATGTCTCTAGCTTCCTCTTCAGAAACGCACCGACGAATCATACCATCTGCACAGACCTTGAACAGAAACGGATCGTCCCAAAGGTAATGCTTGACCGTGGAGAAAAACTTCTTCTTCTGCTGATATGTCAATTCTGGAGGTAATACCCTTAGCTAGGAAGTTCGCAATATCAGCATACCAAGGGTCCGTGGAACGACTGATCATGTAGACAAACTCATCAGGAAAATACTCGTTAATCGGCCTGCCATCATCTGGAACTTCCATACGGGATAAGTGATCTGCCACTCCGTTCTGCGCTCCAGGTCTGTCCTTAATCTCAATGTCAAATTCCTGCAGAAGTAAAATCCATCTGATCAAACGAGGTTTAGCATCAACCTTTCCAAAGAGATACCTGAGAGCGGAATGGTCAGTGTGCACAATGACTTTGCTGCCAATAATGTACGGTCGAAACTTATCACATGCAAAGACAATTGCCAGCAGCTCCTTCTCCGTTGTTGCGTAGTTCTTCTGCGCCTCATTCATAGTCTTACTAGCATAGTAGACTATCCTCAACACCTTGTCATGCCTCTGACCCAAAGCTGCTCCCAATGCGTAATCGCTGGCATCACACATTATCTCAAAAGGTAATGACCAATCAGGAGCAACAATAATAGGTGCAGAAACCAATTTAGCCTTGAGCAAATTAAAAGCATCTAAGCACTCTTTTAAACTCAAATTTAGCATCCTTAATTAACAAATCACAAAGAGGCTTAGAGATCTTGGAGAAATCCTTAACAAAACGCCTATAAAAACCTGTGTGACCGAGAAAACTCCGAACATCCTTTACCGACGATGGTGGTGGTAGCTGCTCTATTACTTCAATCTTTGATTTGTCTACCTCGATCCCTTTCTTAGAAATCTTATGTCCGAGCACGATGCCTTCCTGCACCATGAAGTGGCACTTCTCCCAATTGAGCACCAAGTTAGTTTCCTTGCATCTAGCTAAGATTAAATCCAAGTCTCTCAAACATGAATCAAAAGTCGGTCCAACAGAAAAATCATCCATAAAGATTTCGATGCACTTTTCAATAAAATCAGCAAAGATAGCAGTCATGCATCTTTGAAATGTAGCTGGTGCATTACACAAACCAAAGGGCATGCGTCGATAAGCATAAGTACCATACGGACATGTAAAAGTGGTTTTCTCTTGGTCTTCCTTAGCAATTGGAATCTGAAAATAACCGGAGTAACCATCTAAGAAACAATAATAGTCTTGTCCTGCAAGCCTCTCCAGCATCTGGTCAATAAAAGGAAGGGGGAAATGGTCTTTCCTAGTGGCGGCATTTAATTTCCTATAATCAATGCAAACTCTATGCCCGGTAATAGTACGCTGAGGAATTAATTCACCTTTATCATTAGGCACCACAGTTAAACCTCCTTTCTTAGGTACGACCTGTGTAGGACTTACCCATTCGCTGTCAGAGATCGGGTATATGATACCTGCATCCAAGAGCTTGATAACCTCCTTCTTAACCACCTCTTTCATGTGCGGGTTCAGTCTTCGTTGAGGCTGTCTCGTTGGTTTGTCATTCTCCTCAAGGTAAATGCGGTGAGTGCAGAACGTAGGGGCAATGCCTTTGATATCAGCAATGGACCACCCTAGTGCCTCTTTGTTTCTTTAGAACCTGCAACAAGGCTTCCTCCTGTTCATTGGTTAAACTATTAGAAATAATGACAGGCAAATCAGATGGAGGAACTAAGAAAGCATATTTAAGGTGACTAGGAAGAGGGTTAATTTCAAGGAAGGTGGTGATTCCACAGAAGGAGTTAGCGTCTTTGGAACTCGGTCCAGCGGTTCCTCTTCGATTTTGTGGTTCTTCCTATATGGCCTCCCTGCAGCAAGATGAAATGCTGCAGCAGAGACCTCAGAATCATCATGAACTGTTTCTATGGATTCTACCAAGCACTTCTCTAATGCATCCAGCTCCGTGGATCTGTAAGAATAGTCCTGCATCAAGGTATCAATACAATCTAAACTGAAACAAGCATGAACATCAGAAGGGTGGGTAGTAGCCTTGGTCATATCAAATACAAGCTGCTCATCATGTAACCGCAGTATAATCTTCCCTCCTTCAACAATGAGGGTCCTTTTTGTACGCATGAATGGTCGACCTAAGATAAGCGGTACTACCTTGTCCTCCTCCATGTCTAAAATAACAAAGTCAGCAGGGAAAGCAAAAGTACCAACCGAAACAATTAAATCCCTTACCACCCCTTTAGGTAGGATGATTGACCTATCAGCTAATTGTAGAGTAATTCGGGTAGGTTCACATTCTCCTAAACCAAGCTTCAAATACATTGATAAGGGCATTAAATTAATACTCGCACCTAAGTCACATAAACCCTTACCACAGTTCACATTACCTATCGCGCAAGGTATGACCGGAGTACCTGGATCATCAAGCTTAGGTGGAAGCTTCTTCGAAAGGACGGCTGAAACGCTCTCGGTAAGCTGCACAGTATCCTTCTCCACTAAAGACCGTCTATTGGACAGGATGTCCTTCATGAACTTCGCATATATCGGCATCTGCTTCAACGCTTCAGAAAAAGGAATGTTAATGGTTAGTTTCTTAAAGATACTTAAGAACTTACCAAACTGCTCATCCAGGTCTCTCTTCTTCAACCGGTTTGGAAAAGGAACCGACGCTTCATCAACTGCGCGGCGTGGAGGCGTGGAAAGTTTAGGAACCTTGCTAATAGCCACCTCTTCTTCAGGTGGTTCCTCGTGAGAACCTGCTGGTGTAGTTTCTTCATTTCGCTCAACATTAGGAAGAGGAGCCTCAGCTTCGGGGATCACCGGATCAAGCTGTGTACCACTCCTCAACGTGATTGCCTTGGCATGCTCTCTCGGATTCTGCTCTGACTGACTGGGCAAAGAACCCAAAGGACGCTGAGCCAACTGCTGCGATATCTGAGATAGCTGAGTCTCGATGTTCCTATTGAATGTCCTTTGATCATTGTTGAAGGTCCTCTGCTCCTGATTGAAAGCTTCCAGCTCATTAAATTTCTTGGTGTTAACCGTGATGAAATCATTCATTCTGGCCAGAACTTCATCCATACTAGAGGATGCACCAGCACCCGTATTCTACTTGCTGATCTGTAGTGGCTGCTTCTGATAAGAGGAATTATACTGCTGTTGAGGTCTTTGGTTGTAATTGCTGTTACCGCCAGCTTGGTAACGATTCTGCTGCTGAGAATGGTAACCCGGGTTGCTTGATTTCCGAAATAATTACCCGGTCTGTTACCAACATAGTTTGCTACCTCTCTTCTGCGGTGGAACACACTGGCACATGTTAGAACTTCTACCACAATACTCACATTGAGGGAATGAATCAGTGATAGCCGATGCGTTTGATTTTGGGTTCATCAATGTGCACATCTTCTCAAACTGCTTAGAAATGCTATCCATCTTAGCAGCTAAGAGGGTATTCGAGTCTACCTCATAAATTCCTGCATTTTTCTTTGGAAAGATCTCAGTAGCAGCTCTAGCACCTCCCCATTGGTTAGCTGAATTGGAAAGAGTTTCCAACAACTCCTTTATCCTGGTGATTGGAAGCTCCATAAGACTTCCTTCTGCACAGGTATCAACTAATAGACGGCTCTGGGGTCTAGATCCTTATAAAAATTGCAATACAACTTCTTCTCCCAGACCACAATGTGGTACTCTTCTAACAATTCCTTTGAATCGCTCCCAAGCTTCAGAAAGAGTTTCACCGCTATACTGTTTGAAGTTCGTGATCTCACCTCGCATTGACAGCATTTGGGACGGTGGAAAGTACTTTGCGAGTAACGCATTTGCTAGCTCACTCCAGGAAGTGATACTGTTTGGAGATGGGGAGTTCAGCCACTCTACGGGTCTGTCCCTGAGTGAAAAAGGAAACAAGGTTAGCCTGGCTACCTCCTGAGAAGCTGGTGTTGAACATGCTCCAACCAATCGCAGGAAGGATGTAAGACGAACATTTGGGTCTTCAGTAACTATTCCACTAAACTGTGGAGCATTCAGGACCATCGTGAAGTAATGGGTCATGAATTGCCATTCTACCCCTTCCGGTAGTGCAGGGATTACTATTGGTGATGTGAGTCCCTCCACATTCGGATGAGTGTAGTCGTTCATCCTTCTTTCTCGGCTGATACCGTCCATAAGATACTCTTCTTCTTGAACAAATGTAATCCCTGGGAGTCTTTGAGAAACACTTCTGGTTCAACTGTAGACTCCAGTACCAATCCCTGACGACTTCTTCTAGTAATCGTTCTATCTCATGTTCCTTCCTAATCTCAAATTCAGGATTTCCTTCAGAACGAGTTTTAACCATAAACCAAAATCAGATAACTGACAGTAATGTAGTTGTAAAAGTAAACTCAATCGGGTAAAACCAAAATAATACTAGAACCAAAAATAAGAAACAAATTGCACAAAGCTAAGAAAATGAACAAGGAAAAATAAAATAAAATAAAACAAAACAAAAATAAACTAAAAAGCAAAAAACAAAACAAAATTAAATGAGATAATACCAATATAAAAATTAAACTAAGCAACCGTGCCTCCCCGGCAACGGCGCCAAAAACTTGTTGGGGTAAAACATAACGGTAAATTGTTGTTGGGGGTTTAACCTAACGGCAAGTGTACCGGTCGATTATAGCAAGTTTAAATCTCGGAGTATTCCCTGAGTATCGAACCAAAGAAGGCAGGTTCTAGTTTAATTTTTACTTACACACAAAACAATAGTATAAAAACAACAAGAAATTGGGGGTTTTTGTATGTGATGGTGAATACTGTAAAAGAGTTCACTAAGCAATAAATAACAGGTAAATAGTTGTTTTGATTTTTTTGTTTGATAAAGGAAATTCCAGTTTACTACTTCTCTCTAGGTTTGCAATTTCTTCCCCTAAGTGGTTTCTACAGAATTCTGAATAAAACCCTAGAATAAGGATAACTCGTATTCGGTCTCCCGCTCCACGAATTCTAATTAGCAAAGACCGAATCCTTACTCTCGTTATGAATCCACTGTTTACTAATTGCTTTAAGTGTAGTCTAGATTAATGGTCAGCTAGTGTTTAGAGGAATTACCATCTCTATACTAACTGGTTTTTTCTCTGTAGTCAATTGATAGCCGCAGTTCTCACTTATAAGCTAACAAACTGATAAACTCATTTAATTGATCAGATTAACAAGTCTAGGAATTCATAAGGGAAAAGAACTTTATTCTATTGTACTGCACAAAATCACAAAGGTTCAGAAATAATTACTAGAGATACATAGTAAACCGAAATTAAAAGTGACTACTCAGCCATAGACAAAATAACAATGCTCAATATAAACAGCATAAGGATAGAGAGATTTAGCAGAAAAACTGATTTTAGCAGCCGTCACCGATTCTGCAATTTCCACACTCATCTATCACGTCCGGCTGTCTTGGGTCAGACGTAGATCCGGACACCTTGCCCTAGCTGTGTCCGGATCCGGACGTCAAATGCGGACGCGGGTAAATGAAGTCCCGTGAGCAGGTTTATGTCTGTGAGTGAGGGGGAAGGGTTACGGATGAAGATTTATGAATGGAGATGAAGGATTGTCGTGGATGAGAGGATATGTAGAGAGGGAGAGAAGGGGTTAGACTCACAAGTCTGGTACGATTTGAAATGAAACAGGAGCTAGGTTTATATAGGCTTAGAAATGAAACATAGGTTAGTGGAAGTTAGGTACGAGCATGGGCATAGGCTTAACATATTGAGTACGGGTGCGTGTTTAATTAATGTTGAGGATGGGCTTAACTTGCTTTCGGGTGATAATTGCGCCGAAAGCTTGATTATCAGCGCGATTGCATTTGTATTTTTCATCTCTGTGTGATGTCCGGATCTGTGTCCGGATCCGGACGTGACACAGAACTTTTAGATCTGAAACTCGGGTTGTGTCCGGATCTGTGTCCAGATCCAGACATGACACAAAACTCTCAGATCTGGAGTTTGGGTCACGTACGGCTTGCGTCCGGATCTGGACATGTGACGTCCGGATTTGCGTCCGGCTCTTCTGACCCAGACGTGACCAATCTTTGCCTCTTTTTCGGATTTGTTCCCCGTTTGTTGTGTTGCAATCCTTATGATGTAAAATCTTCATTTCTCTAGGTTTTTCCTATATTTAGCATATAAAATGCATCAGTTCATATCAAAACATCAATCTTAGGAAAAACACAGAATAAGTGGGAAACATTGCTTAAATTGTAGCAGATTATAAGGTAATTAAGCCCTTAAAAGCCTATATGTTTCACACTTATCAGAACTTATGGTGTGGGATGGTTTGGCTTGGTGGATAGCCTTAGCACCCAAGAGTTGGGTGTGGCGGTAATATCCCGGGTTTCTTTGATTCCACTACGATCTTTATGAATTAGTTTGGCATTGATTTGTGTGGGAAGTTCCTATAATAGTCTTACAATTGACATTATTGGTTTGAGGTATGTTAACGGGGAAGTTTTGAAGCTGATTATGCACTTTTGGACCTCTCTGAATGTCTGTCCGGACGTGTAAGTTCGGATAGGTCCCGAATTGGATTTGGTTTTCTGTAAATTGGGGTGTCCGAACTTATATGTTCCGAAAGCATGCGAGGACGAGTTTGAATATGTAAGTCTCGGCATTGGTCCGAACTTACATGTTCGGACACACCCTATTAGGACTAGTGTCCGGACTTCAATGTCCGGACATATGTTCGGACCACGTAAAAGGGATTTTACCGGAACCTATGTCCAACTTCAATGTTCGGACACATGTTCGCACAACACTGATTTCAACTCTCGACTTGTTTTCGAACTTCAACGTCCGGACACAAAGGTTGGACATGCCTTAAATAGCTGTTTTGAGACTCGTTTGACCTCCGTTTTGCAATCCGTTTACGGTGTTATTTTTCTAATTCTTTTGGGGTAAAATATGGGGTGTTACACATAGTTACACTAGAAGTTTAAAAATAATATTATTAAGTAATGACAAATGTCGTTTAAGATAACGAACTCTCCTCCCATTGTTGAGATCCTAGCTTTCTTGGAACTCTTACCAATTGAGTCAAACTGTAGGGTTCTTAGGTGCTCATCACCAACACAAGCAATGAACAGTGTCGACTGTTCACAAATCAAAATAATTTGAAATCATTATACAACTAGCATAATTTGTAAATACATTATACAAAGAGAAATAGTCAAATAACATACCCTTGATGATATGACAACATAATAAATGACTTGTTTGCACATTGATTGATTGTATTTGTCATATATTGCATAAGGCCTTGAACGTCCCTTGTCATGGTGGTTTTTTAGCACACAGCAGGAACATGAATCCAAAATAGTCAGTTTGGTGGACTTCGAGCGCCTTATTATGCACATGCCTGCACCATAAAGACAATAACATCAACTATTTACTTTTTGTTCAAACAACTAATTAAGCATCGATTCATTCATTCAAATAATAAAAGGAAGTACTCACTCACATGAAAACTGACTTGATGATTGACACATTTAACCAATCCCTCTATAATACCTCTACGAAATCAAACATATATATATATCTCAAATCGATGGGCTTGTCCTACTGCAAATTGATAGTGAAATATTGCCTGGTCATCCTCCACAGTGATTGAATCATTATGAGGTGACGTCAGTAGCAACGCCGAGTGCAGAAGTTTCATATTAGTTGACAAGCCAACCAATATCCTTTTCTCCACTAAATTAACTCTAACCATGAAATTGGAGGATGCCTTCGATTGAAGTGGTGCATCAATACTTTTTCCTTTTCTCTTATCAGATTTTGGTCGGCTCATTTCCTAAGATATTAATTAATTCAGTATATATTTGCAAGGTGGTGTATCAATAGTTTTAGAGCAATGATTAAGAGTGCTTACCTGCCCAGAGAGTTTGACCAATTGAACTAGCCACTGCACTGTAGTTGTTTTTGCAGAACGCAACACTGGTCTTTGTGGGATCGGCACTGGTAAACATACATCGCCATACTCTACAACAAAGTCATCCACAAGCACCCGTGCATGGTAATGTCGAATTGGTTCACCATGCACACTGTCATTTAGATTGAAGGGGAAAAGTTTACCCCAGGCCACCATGACATCTTGATCTCTAGATTTTAAAAACATCGTGCACTCACAGGGTGCCTAAATGTTATGTGGAAATTGTTTATACGGAAATTGTGAAATCCTTGTTCTACGATGAGATTAGACAAGTGATAAATCATAATCCTCATATTTCTATTTTAAATGTTTGTCTAACCTGGAGAGATGCTTAGGGAAATGGTTCAACCGATTGGACACTACTTCCCCCACTGGTGTATTTGGCTCCTTATTGGGTGGCTCAACTGGTGGTCGAGAAACCTCTTGGCTGCTAGGCCCCTCTGATCGATACCTAGACATAGCCTCAACGATCCTAGCGTCAACACACTCTGGTGAACCCTCTGCTCCATCCTAGATTTCACTCTCAGATGTTCCTCTTAGTTGATCATCCTACCGTGTGCCCCCTTTTCTAGACCGAGAACGCCAAATGTTTGGCGGATACCAATGTGCCCACCAATAGGGAATCGGACTAAGGGGGAATCAATCATTATGGTTGGTTCTTCAAGACTATTTTGCTTGTATATCTTTTTGGTTGGAGGTTAACTCTTGTTGTGGGATTCACTCGAGTGATTTTTGCATCATCAGCAAAAAGGGGAGAAATGCTGATTCTAGAGCTGATAGAGTTTTGTTGAAGATTTTCAAAGCCTAGTTGTACGCAAGAGACAACCTGATAATTTATGGAACAAAAAAAAGAACAAGACAAAGAGCGTATGAGCTTAACAAACAATAACTCCTAGTGAAAAGAGAACATGTCAGCCAAAGCATGCCCATAGACACAGACAAACAAAATTTGGTTGTCAACCAAACTATATCTTGCCAGCGGTTTGCATTTATCTCGTTTTATTTGGTGGTCAAATTAAGGGGAAATCACGACATAGGCGGTTCCCCTTCCGTGCTTTCTCTGGCTGCGTTTTTAGAATTGCCAGGTACCACAGGATACACTTGAGTTTGCCATCATCAGCAAAAAGGGGAATATGTTAGAACCCGGGTTTTTGCAGATGATGTCAATCTCAATGTGTCCAGGAATAAAGATGGAGTCGGTCTGATGACAGATCCAATTGCACTATAAAGTCACTACGGATCAGACAAAGTTGTACTATGACACAGACTCCTTTGTGAGCCCTAGAAGAAAAAGAGGCATGAACAAACAAAAATGTGGAGATAACCGCTAATATTGACCGTTTTCAAAGATCAAGGCAGCAGCGGTTGAACCAAGCTGAACGAGTCGCTTTGTTAGCGGTTAAGTAATAAATGAGTAAAAAAAGGAAAACCGTGTAGCATCACTATCAAGACATCATGATAAATTATGTTGAAGTTATTGTCTAGTCTCATTTTGTACTTAAACCATCAATAGTCTTTAGAAATAGTAACACTTATGTTTTAGACATACTTGTAAGAGAGTGAATTCATCTTTGAAAGAACACCTTGAAAGACTAAATCCTACCGTTCTTACTCAGTTTTCATCTAGCTAATAGAGATATTGCACCAAGATACTCTAGATGTTGTATTGAGCCATATTTAAACTGTTTTAGTGTATGTGTTACACCAAGTCATTCGTTCAAATTATCAATACAATTTTCTATTCTTCTGTGTTCAAAAGCTTCCGCATTCAACCCGTCCAGGACTGCTCAGACCATCCTGTCAGCACCCCAGCACACACACCGCCACTGTCACCTCTTCCCTCGCGTCACCGTTAATACTCTTCTCTCAGAGTATTGCGATGCCCTCCACCACTGGAACCGCTGCTTACCAACCTAGATTCCCGTCATAAGGCTGCGGAGGTGGTGTTCATCCGGAATTTGTCTAGGCCACGCACCATACTTCACCGAATGTCCCACAGGGTTTTGTCTAAATAGGTTTTAATGAGGCCCCATTCTATGCCTCCTCGACTGACGGTGTTCAGGTTACGAGTTTTAATTTAATACAAATGGCTACTGACTAATTGTCAAAAAAAAATGTATTGTTAAGTGGTTGAACACGGATAATCCATGCCCTCTTTGCAAGTTCAAGTTGCCTGTTGCGCAACGCCCGCAGGTTTCTTTTCAATCCACCTTAGTTACTAGCAAGGTAGATTATGCTAAATGCTAGTGCTATTTTGGGAAATCTTCAAATATTGTAAGCAACCTTTCCGCGATGTAAGTGTAATACCCTAAGCTTTAATTTGGGATTCTCGTTCGATGCAACCAAGGGAGAGCTTGTAACTTGGATTGAGCCTGTTGAGGTTTGCTAGCTCTCTTGTATGTTTCTTATATATGATATGAATCAATTTCCTTAAAAAAGCGAGTTATCTTGCAAAGTACATCCTCCAATACAAATTGGAATTCACTGAAACCAGAGTATCAGATAGATATCAACAAAACTTCATAAGTATGATATCAGAGTTTCTGAGAACAAAATACGTTTTACCTCTCTAGACCAAAATTAAAATCCTTTTTATATACACAAAAAAGGATAACAGGGCACATTAGACGTCTTATAGTGGTCAAATTCCCCGTTTTCTTCACAACCTCAAACATCATCTCCTACTAACTTTACTTACTGATTTTCGAACAGAGGAAAGCTGGGTTCCACTACCAAGTGCAGTAGCAGCTGATTCAACATGCACTAGAAGATACTCAAAGATCTTCCTTCTTATCCCCTCTACCATTTCATAACAAACACTACAAGACGATCCTCCGTCTCCTTCCTCCATGTCTCCTTCATCTTTCCTGGACAATTCAATCTCGTCCAACCAAGTATTCACCCTCTTAAGCTGAGACATCATCCCAGCTATCCGTCCGTTATCTGACATAGCCGAGGAGTTCACATCAGCAGCATTCAAGAACCTCTCAAGAAACCTCAGGAACCAGTTTTGAGACTCCAACTGCAGCTTCTCACCCAACTCAATCACATCATTCAAATCATTACCCTCGACCCAATTGGACAAGAGAGATGGTCCTCCTCCTGCCTTACGGGTGTTGGTCGTCTGCCCTCTATCCCCAACCCCAACTCGCCTAGGAGTGGAGGGAGAGAGCTTCGCAGAACTCATAGTAGCAGACTGGCGCTGTTTAGGAGAAAGCGATAACTTGGGAGATTTTTCGAGAAGTAAAATGGGTAGACTAAGTGTGGAGTTACTATTTTTATTTTGAGAAGTGGGTGATCGGTCGCTATAAAATGAGAAGGGGCAGAAATCTGTGGATATTGCGGTTTTGACCCAAGTTGATGCTTGGTTTTGCTTATCCAGTGTGATCTTCAGGTTTTCTTCTGATAGCGGAATTCCTTCTCGTGGAAGTGATGATGAAACAGAGACTGTTTTGAATCGAGAACCTGCAATGTGAAGAGCGCTGTTAAGGCTTGAATTGAGGGCCAAAAACCGCTCCATTGTTGGCTGTGGATCGCCTTCATTTGCGGAGACAGTGAGATCGGAGTACATGCTGCAGCACCGTAACATATTTCCATCAACCATCAAAACTAGACATTTTTTACCTAGCCTATTATAGTTATATCTCCAAAGTCTTGATAGGTAATACAGAACTAGGCAGCAAATTGCCAGTCGCATTAGTCAGAAGTTGGAGAATCATCAACACTATGAATGAAGACCTTACTAACATCAAAATGCAAATACCTTAAACATCTCAATATACTCTCAGCGATTGAAGCTTCTAACATGGCCTGGATGGCCGAAAATTGAGCAGCATCTCTATGATTCAGAACCTCCTAAAGAAACAAAAACACAGTTTTTGAACAATGCGATCAAAATTATCTTGGAAAGGTTGGATGGAGACTGCATTAGTTTAAGGTATGGTCTACCTTTGCAAGCCTTCGAACTGAAGAAGGTAAAGCCAATAGAACACTCGAATCTATCAACTTTCTGTCACAAGCTGATATTTCGCCAGTGTCTCCCGGAAATGGAAACCCATTGTCAGTGGCATCCACTGATTTCCTCCTTGGTGAGACCTTAAGTCCCATGTTGTTGTGACTGTCTAGATCATCGACAGCGGTACTGAGAGAAATATTTTTGCCAATTATCTGGTTGTTGAGGCCATCCTTTGTGGACGGTGTTTTAACTTTGTTTGCAGATTTGGTAGTGATCTTGCCATTACTTGATGTACTTTTTCTGGGTGTCTATACATTAGATAAGGAGCTAATTAATAAGAATCAGAGACATTCAGATATGGTGGATGCCAACATCGAATAAGATGACTTGTATAATATACCGAAACATATCATTGTATGAAGAAAGTCATTGACAGATAGAAAGAAACCAAGACATATCATCTCATTCCTAACTCACAACCACACATGCATTACTATTGAAGTGTCAGCCTAGAATAGTGATGCATCTACTTACAGATGGATTCCAGGGTACCAGTGCTAGATCTTGTTTTTTAGCAGTGACTTTGGGATTCCAAGGTACCAATGCAAGATCCTGTTTTTTGGTATTGAGTTTTGGACTATCTTTATGCTTTACATCCATATTGCTTCCTTTCCAGCTCTTCCTCAAGGCCACCTCTGATCCCACTTCATTCAACCCAGTAGAATTTCTAGTGGTGAAGATGAAAGCAAGCTGTTTCTTGGCCTGGCTACTTACTTTCTTCTCAAAACCCAACTTAGCACCCACCTTTTCCACAATGCCTAACTTGGGTGTTCCTCTATCGCTCTTGATCTTTGCATGTTGTTTGACACCAGTGGCAAACTTCTGAATCGAAGTGGGCAATGAATAACAACTAGCGGGAGAAGAAGGGATAGTAGATGAACAAGACCCAGAAGAAGACTTCATTTTACCCAAGGAATCCTTTCTCTCCAAAGGACGCTGAGGAGTGGGTTTCGATCGGCTAATTGATAATGACTTCCTACCCTGCTTTTGCACCTCTTCATTCGATTTTACAGGTGGGGATTTGCCCTTCTTCCCTTTAGCACTACCAATCCCTGTTTTGACTGTCAAGTTGGAAGGTGGGGTAGGTGATTTAACAGTCTCCACTGATTTAGAATCTGGTGGAGACGATGAATTGTCCAGGAACCCTAAGGAATGAGTAGCCAGAATATCTTCAGGGCTACCAACACATTGATGGCGACCTGGTATAGGCCGCACCCCTCTAAGGACGGGTACAGGGGAAGCAGCTTCTAGTCTTTCAACGTGAATGTATTGGCCCAACTGAAGCTTATCACTGAGTATAAGATCATCTTGTTCATCAGGTAATGAAACGTAGGTGGCATGGGAAGAATCTGAAACCTTTAGATAGAAACCTTGGCTTTGGAATAAATCACCGCCTGATAGAGCAGGGACGATGCCCACAACTTGCAACAGAGATGATCTGTGTTGGCCCGAGACTTTTACATCTGTGTTCATATGCTGTAGAAGCTTCAACAAAACCCCAGGGACCAAGGAAGCCATTGTTTTGACCTCTACAAAGAGCTGTGATCATGGAAGCAATTAACCTTCTTACCTTTTTTTTTAGGTAATTTGGGCATATAGCCGTATATTACTTAAAGAAGGACCCGGATAACCGGGTGGACGGGATTGTTTTTGGGCCTCGTTAAAACCCCTTAGGCAAAACCCATTGGGAAAAAGCCCAAAGAGGAAAAAGAGTACCCATCCCATCCAATTACACACATAATATCCATACTAAGTTGTTCGCACAACATAATAGCATCTTTTTATCCGCATTGTTCATTTGACTCTTTCCCTTATAGTAGTATATTCTAAGCCTACCCGTTCAATTTCCTTTCCCCAAGTCTTTAACGGGATAATCTGTAATGATTTTATTCATATGCGGATGTCTAGATTGATCGTTTGATTCACTTTCTCCCGGTCTTTTGAGTTCCCTTCTAACACTGCGTAAACCTTCTTACCTACCACAAATTTCAGAGATTTACGCAGTGTTAGAAGGGAACTCAAAAGACCGGGAGAAAGTGAATCAAACGATCAATCTAGACATCCGCATATGAATAAAATCATTACAGATTATCCCGTTAAAGACTTGGGGGAAAGGAAATTGAACGGGTAGGCTTAGAATATACTACTATAAGGGAAAGAGTCAAATGAACAATGCGGATAAAAAATAAGAATAGGAGATTATAATAAGCTTCAAAAATTACAGATACGGATGAAATAACTGCAAAAATTACCAATGGCAGTTGGGTACCAACTCGGGTAAGAAAATCGAGTGAAATGTTCATTTAATATGAAAATCAAGTGAAATAGTAAAAGGAATTTCATCATAGTTCGCAACGACCGGGAAACTAACAGAAGCAAGAACCCGCGAAAAGCACGAACGAGAAGGCCAAATGCAATATTCGGGAATATGGGCGTTCTTCAGAACCCATAAACTACCAAAGGACGAGAATAAAACTAGACGACGACGAAAGAGAACAAAACATTGAAGAAAGAGAGACAGAGAGGAAGAAGTCCCAGGACAAACAAGTTCAGAGAAAAGCGACCGTTCAACCGCTTCTTTCCATACCTTCTTGATAAAGACCTTTTGTTCTTCGAGTGTCCAAGCAACCTGCGCCCCTCCTGTGACCTTTTAAGCAAATAGACTGAGCACGGGAAACTAAAGAGAAAAAATTGTCTGAATGAGGGAAATGCAGGCAGTGGGTTTTTGTTGGTTTCTCTTAATTATGTTACGATGAAGGCTTCTCAGTTCTCAGTGCAGCTAAGTGGAGATAAATTAAGTTAATTAACAGAGAGGATGAGCATATAGAGAGGGAAAGGTGGCTGGCTCTTCAGACGGTGGTAAAACTGCCCCTTCTCTTCTCCCCACAAATTTTCCACTATTTTTATTGGATTCTATCGTCTCAATGCGCATTGGGGACATAAAAGTGCGACAGTTTAACAGGAAGAAAAGGGTTTTGTATAATTGTCACTTTGCTTCAGGAGAATCCGTGTAAATGAAAACTGCTGTAATTGTCGTTTTTGTGAATGCAGATTGTAGCCCAGCCTGGCTTCAAAACAAATTTCAACAACACCAATACAAAGCTGAGATTTCAGTTATAAAGATAAAAACACTCTTTTCTAAACAGGGGTAGCTTTTTTAAACAGTTCGTCATATTTTTTTCTACCAAGAGTATTTTTAAATAGTAATGTGGAATATATAAGGGTCATATGGGCAATGTCACAACTCTCAACTGCTGCTCGCACCATCTAGACAAGCGTCCAAGTCAAGAGGGGCCTTCAAGGAAGAGGTTTCTTTAAATAACGTTCAATGGTACTATTTTTTTTTAGAAAAAAGAAAAATAACAAGGGAAGAGTTAGCAGTAGAATAAAGTTTCTCTGGTTCTGGTACAAATAAATGTTCTGTAGCATCAATTCCAGCAGACATGGTTTTATTACTCTACAGGCTACATCACATATACATTTATAGTATAAGCTATGATTTTGGTTTTAGGGTAAGTAGTCAAATGGGTGCCTCCGGGTGGCAACACAAAGCGTGGGTTGTTCATAGTTGGGTGTGAACGGGCGGAGTCAGGATTTCAAATTTATGGGGCCAAAATTTTTTTTGGCTATATATTTAATTTCAATACTAAATATTCTGAAAAAAATAATAAAAATACTTACAATATGGTTTAAAGTTTATATTTTAAATATAGATATAACTCACTAAAGTATACTCTATCTTCTTTTTCATAGATAATTTTCTAGTAGAAAGCACATAAATTAAGGAGACAATTTTTGGACTACTTTATCCTTACTTTTCACAAGGAATATAGAAGTTGTGAGTGAGAGAGAAAAGTAAGGGGTATATGAAAAGTGAGTGGTAAAAAAGTTCATAACATCTTATATTATGAAAAAAACGACTAGTTTTAAAACATCATTTATTAAGATCAGAAGGTAGTACATGATTACAATTACAAGAACTCATTGACTTAACTTTAAACTAAAATTTGATAAACACAATTAATATTTTAGAAGCAGATTTTAATTCAAATAATGGTTATAAAAATATAATGTATAAAATATAAGACACTTAATAACATCAATTAATGTTTTAAGAGTAGTTTATTATTTCTATTTATAACATAAAATAAATTAAAATGGACTCATGTTAAAAAAATAATAAATATCATAGATATTTTTAGACAATTTTAATAAATTCAACTAAATTTATAACAAAATAAACTATATATAAAACTAGTAATAAAAAATGATGTCATTGAGACAATTGGGGGTCGGGCCCCCCTAACACTCAATGTGGCTCCGCCACTGGGTGTGAAACTCCACAAGATGCCCATGAATAAGTTGAGAAGAGGACATTGAAATTGATGACAGTTGTTAGATTAGCATTGAGCTGCAGTGTTTAAATAAAGTAGAAGAGAAATGATGGGGTTGTCATTGAAATAAGTGCAAAACCTATTTTAAAAACTGGGGGTAGCAACCGATTTTCTTATAAATGATAATAAGTGGGCGTGCTAGCTAATAGTTTGATTAAGGACTTTATTCAACTATATTCAAAATAACTTAACATGAAGTTCAAAGTGTAGTCAAAGTGAAGATAAACGCGCATAGCCATGGAAAAGATTAAAGAAAAATTACATAAACTTGCATAGAATGAAACACTGAAGATGTTAGTGAGTATTATATTAGGTGCGTCCGGTGGTGGCTTCCGGTTTTGGGCGGCAATAAAGGCGCAGATTAATCTACCACCTAATCGTGGGGATTAATCTCCACAATGCAGTATGGGCGTTCGTTCGAGGTGATGAGGTTGGACGCTTCACACAAGAGTAAAATACCATCTTGTCCTCCGATTTTACCATTATAAAACCTAGTTGGTCTACTCGGGCACCCCCACACCCATTCTTCTCCAAACTGTCTCATACATCTGGAAATGTCGTCGTCAAGGACTGTACGAATTTCATTGTACTAGCTAGATATTGATGCAATTACCATTACAACAACCTCGCTTCTAACATTGGTGTGTTTTATCGTTTAAGGGTTCTTCAGGTTGCAACGATGGGGTCATTGTGCGTCTGAACACGACTCTTGTAGATTGCCCCAGGTGTCACAATCAGTGTCTTCTCTTCATAGCTTACACTACCGAAAATTTTGGCTATCTCTTCTATAAGTGTAATGCTAGTGAATTCTTCAAATGGTGGAGTGAATGTCATAGGCCATCTTCTGGGTCGAACCACCATCACAGCGGGTGAGTTTTGACGTGGCTTCATCAACCCATACAGCTGGAGACTCTAGCGCCCTTCACACTAATGCGTTGAGAAACGATGAACATATTATAACTACAAAAAATCAGTTCATGTATTCGAAACACCAGCTGAAATACCCCAAACCTAAGTATGTTAAGAAAACATCAAATCATGATGTATTAAGGCTAAAATATGCCTTAGAAAGATTGGTAGACAATTTAAACCAAGGAAAACACAAGAAAGTGCCTTAAAGGCAATCAGGGCAAAAACGTGCTCTAAGCTTGTAGAGAATTGGGTGAGTACCCAAACATCATGATAAGACCTTAGTAATATCCTAATGGTCATTTTAAATCAATTAGCAAAGAAAACCAAGCTTGAAAACAAGTTAAAACACAAAATGTGCTTTAAGAAGTCTTAAAGCACATTTTTGAGAAATTGTCTTAGAATTGAGTTTTGAGTGGCTAGATGTCCATCATTACTCTTTAATCAACATGTGTACTAATTAGTATCACATTAGGAGGTCTAAATCAATGGGAAATCAAAAATTTCCCGATTATGTGCCTTGATTAGTGAATAGTAACTATTTAGTGCTAGTTTAAGTTTTAATCAATATAAGCTAATTAGTTGGTCAACAAAGACCATGACTAGCCTTATATTAATGGGGTGGCCGGTTTCTTATGTGGGGAGTCACCACATGAGTCACTAAATGAGAAAGGAAAAGAAGAGATAAGTAAAGAAGTTACTATTTGCTTTATTAAAGCAAATATCTTACCTTAGCCTACCTTTCTTCCTCTCTCTCTTCATTTCTCTTCTTCCCACGGTTTCTTCTTCTCTTCTTTTGCTCCAAACCGAGAGAGCTTCATTCATGGGTTCTCCATCTTCAATCACTTGCCAAATACAACTCCAAGCTCCAAATCCAAAACAAATTACATATTTGTCTTAGTTAGGTCAAGACCTACCTTTCTATCTTTCCAAATCTTTCAAAGCTCCATTTTGGTGCCATGAGAAAACTCCATTGATGGGGGAAAATCAAGTTTGAAGAGCTCATTAGCTTCTCCATTCTCTTAAGGTAAAGAAAATGTAAGAAAAACCATGTTTCCATCATTCCTTATACATGGCCGAAAATTTTTTCTCATGGGGCTATGTTTTTATGCCTTGTTCTAGCTTGATTTATTCACCAAGGACTAGTGGAGGTCCTATTTCATTCAATGCCAAAGTCTACCTTGAGACTTCAAAGGTAATCATCCATTTTTATGCCTTAGAACACATTTCTAACCTAGGTTTTCATTCCTTAAGGTTAGTGTATTGTTTAGTGCTCATATGAGTCATTGGTTATTGATTAGAACATTGGCAAGGGAAGTTTAAGTGGTGGCCGAAATCTAAGCAAGAAGAAGGTCTAAGGAGGAGATTAAGTTAAGCTTGAGAAAACAAGGTAAAATGCTTACCTAATGGTGGTTTAAGATTAAGGAATGAGTTTTAGATAAATACCAATGTGGCTTAGAGCTTACATTGTGTATGGGTTATATAACCTAAGAAAAAGAACATAAACAAGCTTATGAACTTGTGATTAAGGAGCTAATGAGAATGAGTTAGCAATATAAGTTTAAGGTGGATTTTAAGAGCATTATAACTACTATGAGATTGATGAGTGTATTTGCAGGTTGAAAGCTTATATATGTGGGAAATTCAGTGTTTAAGTTTAAGTCATTTAAGGGCCTAAGAGCCATGTCATTTAAGAGCCTTAGTGCTATGCAATTTAAGATTATTGCAATATATTGAGTTTGTTGTGAATGAGTTGGTTTGGGCGAGAAAATGTGATGAGAGAAAGAATTTGATGTGTGTGTGAGATGGTTGAATAAGGAAAACAATGTGTGTGGGCATGATAAGATACTAGAGAAGCCATGGCGAAATTTGAGTAGAAGATAAGTGTTTAGGTGATGGAGGTGAGTTAATATGACCTAGGATTTACTAGGAATCATTATGAGGAATTTGAGTGGAAATGAGTTAACTAAGGAGTTCTTGAGGTTTAGAATGACCTAGAGATCTAGGAGGAATTAGAGGAATGGTGAGTGTTTTGAACACACCAAAATATGAGATGAGGAATGTAAGACTTGAGCATAAGTTAGGAGAAGGTGTGATGCTTAAGGTGATTAGATATGTTCTAAGGGAATTAATGACTAAGGAAGTACTAGAAGTTTTAGGATTGTCTTGATGAAAGGGGTAAGATAAAGTGTTGGAATGAGTGGTAATGACTTAGGCATTACCTTGGGGGATTTAGGAATCAAGAGAATGTAATTGAGTATTTGGAACTTAGGCAAATGTTGGTAAACAACTAGGAAGGAAATAAGGTGTTGGTGTATGGAAGCTTAAGCTTTGGAGGAACTTTAAGTAAATGCATAAAAGAGTTTTAGATGGTGAAAGATGCTTGGGAGATGATGTTATAGTGATGAGGGAAACATTGGCATAGTGGTTACATTAAGTATGAACCACCACCTAGAAACCTAGAGGAAAGCATTACAAGAGTAGCATTATTACAAGGAAAAATGCATAATGACTAAGGTGGATTTTGGTGGATGATTTAAGGTATTTAAAGGAGGTTATAAGGTGGGTTTAAGGTGCCAAGATGGTGTTGGACCTATTAGGACACTTGTGGAAGAGTTTGGAATTGGAAGAGCAATTTAATAGAAGAATCTGTAGTGGACCGACCCAGGGTCCGACCCAGTTCTGGGTCGGTCGGACCTTGCTAACCCAGCAGAAATGTTTCGGCAATAGACCGACCCATAAGGATGGGTCGGTCGGTGGGTCGGTCGGGCAAGATTTAATGAAGGAAAATGCTTCGGCAGAGGACCGACCCAGAGGGTTTTGGGTCGGTCGGTTTAGCTTTGGGTCGGTCGGATGAGTTTCAAGAGACGGAAGAGTTTCTGTAATGGACCGACCCAGGGGTTGGGTCGGTCGGTGGGTCGGTCGACCCTTAACACTTAAAAAAAAAAAGAAATTTTGAATTCTAAGAATGGCAATGGGTAATAAGGTATGCCTTTGGTAGGGTAGTAATGATTAGGACCCTAAGAACTTAAGGGATTAAGTTAAGTTAAATATAAACTTGAAAGTTTAAGATTAAGTTTGTAAGTTAAGTGTAAGACCTAAGAGGTGTTAGGTGGGGATCATTAAGGAACTGAGTAAGTTAAACAAATTAAGTAAGTTGAATTAAGTTAAGTGATTAACAACCTAAAACTGAATGAATGTTTTAGGACTTGGAATTTGGACTCCGGAAGAGAGTAAGCAACCAAACGGCCAACGGTGAACGGTACAGTTGTTTCTTCTTGTGACCTGCTTGCTAACGAGGTGTCCCTCGGCTTGTGTGCTATTTGTTTTGTGTGCTCACTAAACAAGATAAAGCATGCAACCGGAACATATTATATATATATATGTGTTGTTGTGTGTGATGTTTGAAAACTAACACAACATACCGTGAGAACTTACTAACCAATGTTTAGTAAGAAATTAAGTGAGAATAAGGAACGCCCCCTAATGAGGGACGATATGAACCGAAAGAGGTTAACCAACAAACATGGTCTTGAGACTATTACTAACTGAACTTGAGTGAGGAAATCCGGAATGGTACCGGCACATGTGTATTGGGGGAAGTCGGTATCCTTATCAAATACCGTCTTCCAAAGAAGACTTGTCCTCGGACTCGTCGCCTAGAGTCGACAAATAGACTCGACCTCCTCGGACTTCTTGTTTTAGGAGGGAGGCATACTGAGATGGTGTAGTGGGATCTACCTAAATGCCCAACTAATTCTAACAAATATTGTTTATGTAAACCAATGGAGCTGATAACTCATTGGTTAGGGTTACGTGACCCGACAGATAAACAATGGATTAAGGTACAACCATTCTAATTAAAGAACGTTGACTTAATTGAGATAAGAACTGAGAAAGATTGAGATAAGTTACAACCATTTCTACTTCAAGAATGGTTTGTATTCTAAGACTGAGATAAGATGGTGCGGTGGGATCACCTAAATCCCAGGTTCGATTTAGATACGGCCAATCCCTTCCAGGAAAGGTTTGTATACAGAGATTAAGATTAAGATTAAGTTAAGTTACAATCATTCCTGTTTAAAGGATGATTTGTATTATTAGATTAAGATTAAGGCAAGGTTAAGATAAGTTGCAACCTTTTTTAAAGGATGGTTTGTAATATTAAGATTAAGATAAGTTACATCCACTCCTGATTAAAGGATGGTTGTTTCTAAGATTAAGATAAGAATCAGATTGAGGTAAGATAAGGATGGACTAAGACTAAGAGAGAACATTACTTAAGGAGTTAAATATCTAACTCTCTAATTAAGGGAACGCATTTAAGTCGTTCATTGTGTGTGAACTTTGATTGTTCATATCTGAGTTGTTGTTTACTGCACTTTCTATTATGTTGTGCATCTAATCAACCTCCATGCTATCGACAATTAGTCGTCGTAGCCACGTTAGCTTGGGGGCCATGAGAGGATCGTACCAGCATTCGTGCTGACCCCCTCGGGGGCTTCTTTTTACTACACAGGTGAACATCAGGAGGCGGCTGTCGCAAGAGTAAGAAGAGGATACAGCTGTTAAGGGATCAGTGTGGCCTACGAGTTGTGCATGTACACTCGTATGGCAATTTGAGTTAGTAAGATGTATAGGTTGTGAGTGGATTGTAAGAAGGTTATGCAAATGGTTAAGGTTGTTAGACTAATGTTCGGTATATTCTGTAGTCAGACCGTGGCAAGGTCCTGGATTGTAAGGAATTCCGCTGTGACATTTGTATATATATATTGTTAAGTTGCGAGACCACAATTGGATTGAGTTGGGGTGTTACAAAAAGTGGTATCAGAGCGTAGTTACGCTCTGAAGACAAGAAATACCGAACTTAGGAAAATGATGGGGTTGAGATTGAGTTATGGGTTAAGGGTTGAGAGATAGAGTGAGAGGTGCGTTAGCCAGGACTTCCCGGCGTTTACCGGATATCCATAGTACCTAGGCCCGCCCTCCACATCCCTAACCCTAAATATGTGGAACAAACGCCAGAGAGAAGAAAGCCTTCTCTTACTCGGGGAAACCCGATCTGGCAGTTAGCTAACAATAAGCAGTACGAGGAACGTCTTGTTGCACAACAGTTATGGCGAACTTGGAGATTTCTAATGGAGCGCAACAGAGAAACAGGCGCTACCAATGGAACCTTACCAGTAAAAGAACGGTAATTACCGGCAACATGGGTCGACATGCTACGCAGTCGAAATAACCCGCAATACCAATGATAAGGAAAGCACTACGCGTGCAATGAATAAGGAAATGATAAGAGACATGAGTACCGGACAACGGTCCGAGTGAGCATAACAGTATGATGATACAGAGCATGAGGATTGAGGTTACTGGAAGGTCCAGTTAAGAACCGGGAACTCCAAACCCCGTACAATGAAAAAAGGTTGCAAACCTGCCCGACATAACGCGGACAACGGTGGAAACACATATAAATTGTATACCGGAATAGGACTACAATGTAGTGCCCAAAGGAAAAACCGTTGCCTAGTAACCACAACAAAACGTGTGGAGACAGGAGGGAGGATTAAGACATAAGAAAATGTTAAGGGGTTCCCTCAGAAAGAGGAACGCCCTGGTAGATGACAGTACTGTCAAACTACAAGGAAACTTCCGGATGGACGGTTAACCAAAATAAGAGATTATCGAAGGAGTCCCGAGGACTACCAATTACATGGAAATTAGAAGGAAGTGTCACTACCGATGTACCTTGTACCAATAACCCAACCTGCATGGCGCACTTGCAATAGCAAGTGCTACCACGGGTAAGCCACGCGAAAAGCCATCAAGGCGAAATAAGAGAACGCTACAGTTGTAGTACATATTAATACCGGATTGTAAAACCATAGGAATGGAAAAATAAGACCTTGGAAGGGCCTGACGGCCTGACCATGATGAGATGAACCGACACATCAGCCAGCAGGGAGCTGAGCCTAGACGAAATACTAAACCCTATAAATACTAGCAACGGTATAACCCACTACAACAACAACCGACAGTACGGTAAGAACACCAATCTCAAACTCCAAGGGGAAAACCTAAGAGATTGCTCGGTATCGCGAGCAAAAACACTATATAAGCAATGAGATACAAGGGATGTATTATAAGATACTGTTGAAACTGTTGAAGCATCGACTTACAACGAAAACGGGATAAGACTCTCAGAGTGACCATTAAGAACACCAATAACAACATTCTTCAATGAAGATGTTGGGGAAAACCCGGAAATCAGGATAAAAGAAATAAACATAAGTCTAATAAAATGACAGCATTGTCAAAGACATTAAGTAACCTCAGAACACCTGAACAACTTCCATAGCCGGAAGCAGGATGCATCAACTTACCATGAAACCCGATATTACATTTAGTATGTAACTTAACGGTGGATGAAGTTCCAGAACCAGAATCTCATAAGGAAGACCTGCAGATGAGTAAGAGTACAAATAATGAACTGAGACATTAAGCATTAGGAGCCTACGGGCCAAGGATGTTAACCACATCAGAGCCCGAGGCGCAGTAAGTTATAAGAGAGCTTATTTAAGCCATGAGAACTACAATGTAGATATGAACGGTTACCAAACCTATAATTTAGATTGGGAAAAAAACAATACCAAGAAAAGGTACCAATGAGAATATTGAGATAATGCTAAGGACAGGAGCGGAGAACGAACCATGCCTTTAGGGTGGGGATACCTCTCCTTGTTGTGAGGCCATGAGTGGGAATGAACCCCTCAAAAGGGCTTTCACTTATTAGAGGTGAAATACACTTATTTAGGAAATGGGAACCATGAACCTTGAGATTACTTTAGAACATACCAGATACACTTGAGTAATAAGGAAGGTCGCACAGATAGACCCATATCCAACACCCAGGATGTAAGAATTGGTAATGGTAGGGATAAACATTGTGACTGCACATTGTGGCACGTTAATTGATCGATGCTCAGAAGAGCCTACGATTAGTGGATAATTTCTTCAGTAACCAATTAAATCACATGGTAGATAACATCACCAAGGATGAAAGAAAGCGAAAGAGATTTGCCTACTTACGAATCTGAGATTGGAGCAGATTATCTTCATATAAGAGTCAACTATTTTACAACACGGTACGACAACCGCCTACCGGAATAAAGAACTCCCAGTGTGTTTACACCAAGAAGGGATTGAGTATAAGGTAAGACATTAGAATAAGTGAATAAGAGTTGCACCATTAATGGGCAACATGGTAAAGGCCAACTACCACGGTAGTAGTGGTCGTGAGTACAATAGTTAGATAGTGGATTAAGTCATGGTGCGCGGTAAGGCGACCATTATGAATGAGCCGTCAAATATTGACATGAGGCAATTAGATTTATGAGTTAAGACCAGCATAAGTAAGAAAATAAGATGGTAGACGAACTGAGCGCTGATGCCAGTAGTCTGGACCGGTTAGGTAAGATTTCACAGGAAGCACACTACCCATTCCTTAAGGAACTGGAAGTGCATTCCAGTAGAGCAATATGAAAAAGAAGATAAGAGGCTCTATGGAAAGAGACCTCAGATATTAAGTGACCGAATCATACGGAATACAGGAAGGAGCTAGAGCATACCATACCCAAGAACACAATAATGGATTTCCCTTGATTAACTTCAAGAAGAACAATAAATGTTATTATGGAACGATGAAGAGGAGATCGACAACAGAATACTTCATAATTAGCAATAGCTAAACGTGTGACGGACACTATGAGTTTACTAAAACGAGACGTGGGACGACTGCACCCCACAGGGGCTTGCAGGCCTGACACGCTCATTTATGAGTTAGTTGGGTAAGTAGTAATGTACCAGTAAGGTACCCCATGCATGTGAACGAGTGGTGTAAGGAACACGGGAAGTAGTCGACTCCGTACCACCGACAACGACGCAAGATCAGACAAGAGCAGCTACTACCACAAACAGTTGAAGAGAGAATTCAGTTGACCAGTAACGCAAGGGAATCAGAGAACAGATAATTAAGGACTATGAAGTGCGAGAAGCACGGATTGTTAAGTATAGACATAGGACATGTCTTAAGATGAGTAAGATTAGACTGTAAAGTGCAATAAGCACTAAACAGTAGTTTCAGGCTAAGAATCATCCTCAGACCAAAGGTCAGTTGGGGAGAACAATTTAGACATTCGAGAAAATACTAAGAGTATGAGCATAAAATCTCCAAGGAGAATAGATAGACGAGTTACAACTCATCAAGGCCGTGTATATATAAAGATAACACGTGTCCATTGAGAGACTAATATTCCTAAACAGTAAGGATGCAGAAGGATATACAATGCTATCAAAAGCTAAGTGAGGCAGTTAAGCCTAAGAACATCAGAGTGGTGCAGCGGAAGCTAGCAGATCACTACCTTTGAGATTAGACCAAACTAAGTTAAGGAAACGGTATAAGTACCGTTAAGAATCCTCGATACAGAGACTAAGTCATTTCTGATCGAATTATGAGTAAGATAGATGACGTGGAAGCTAGAATGCTTGGTAAGAATTAGACATCTTGAACTTATGTTCAAAGATCATGTAATGTTGATTACGTGGGCGTAATCCATTTTAAGGGGGGTAGAGCGAAAACCGCTTAGCGTATGTTTGTGTACTGAGTACATAAACTACGTGTGCATAGCACAAAATAATTTGAGAATATGTTTTACATAAACATTTTAAGATAAATCATGGTTATTACACACAGAAGATGTGAATACCATACATATTAAGTACCTATCTTGTTAACTCCGGTGTGAGTACAAGTTAAGAGAATTAAGGAAGAGGATTAAGGAGACTTAAGGAATAAGGAATATATGAGGTATAAGTCGATATGAGACTATGTGTGAGATAAGAATAAGATAACACTATGAGATATTATTTGATATGAGCATGAGTTAGGATATAGTAATGCTATGTGGTATGAGACAGTGGAAGTTGGTATGAGACTGATATAGAACTTAGTAGGAATTTAAGTCTTGAGGTAATTACTAAGAGATGAATTGGGAATGTTTGATGGACTGAGTCCACACTTTGGAGATGTATTGATTATGATTAGAAGAACTAAAAAGATAGAAAATTGGACATGAGTGAATTAACTGATGTTTGAAAATGACGTGGGAGGTGGAACTTGATTTTCTAGGGATCAAGGGAAACCGAACACAAATTGGAGTGGAAGGATGGTTCTACACTGATGCTGATCACATCAGGGTAGGATATTCCTGAAACTCCCTACCAGTGGTCACAATTAAATCACACTAAGGATAGAGCCGGATATAAAATGAAATTGGAGTTGCTTGTATTTTTAATTAGAGGAATTATTCCTCACATGACCTCGTAAAAAGGATTACCTTTTTACTGAGTCTCGCCCATGAAGTCGAGGACGCACGAGCCTTTGTCTTCGGACCGG
Organism: Limonium bicolor; assembly: GCA_023374045.1. Lineage (NCBI taxonomy): Eukaryota > Viridiplantae > Streptophyta > Magnoliopsida > Caryophyllales > Plumbaginaceae > Limonium > Limonium bicolor. The sequence goes on along the minus strand of CM041783.1, from coordinate 96,323,549 downwards.
TGACATGGGGAGAGCAGCGTGTTTTGTATTCTAGCCCATGGTGACGAGGACGAATGAGCCATTGTCTACGGACCGGTGACATGGGAGAATACGTTGGAAGTTATGTGAATGTTTTAATCATCAAAAGGAACAAAAGGAATTTTGAGTGCTACACATGCTTAAGCATGTTGTGTGATATTTAAGAATAAGCATATGGTGGACTTAAGGATTCAATGAGATTAAGTATACATAAGTATGATCTATATGATCTAAGGAATGAGGTAAGACATGTATTCTAATGAGATAAGATGCATGGGAACTTTGGGGACAAAGTTCTTTTAAGGGGGGTAGATTGAAATACCCCAAACCTAAGTATGTTAAGAAACATCAAATCATGATGTATTAAGGCTAAAATATGCCTTAGAAAGATTGGTAGACAATTTAAACCAAGGAAAACACAAGAAAGTGCCTTAAAGGCAATCAGGGCAAAAACGTGCTCTAAGCTTGGAGAGAATTGGGTGAGTACCCAAACATCATGATAAGACCTTAGTAATATCCTAATGGTCATTTTAAATCAATTAGCAAAGAAAACCAAGCTTGAAAACAAGTTAAAACACAAAATGTGCTTTAAGAAGTCTTAAAGCACATTTTTGAGAAATTGTCTTAGAATTGAGTTTTGAGTGGCTAGATGTCCATCATTACTCTTTAATCAACATGTGTACTAATTAGTATCACATTAGGAGGTCTAAATCAATGGGAAATCAAAAATTTCCCGATTATGTGCCTTGATTAGTGAATAGTAACTATTTAGTGCTAGTTTAAGTTTTAATCAATATAAGCTAATTAGTTGGTCAACAAAGACCATGACTAGCCTTATATTAATGGGGTGGCCGGTTTCTTATGTGGGGAGTCACCACATGAGTCACTAAATGAGAAAGGAAAAGAAGAGATAAGTAAAGAAGTTACTATTTGCTTTATTAAAGCAAATATCTTACCTTAGCCTACCTTTCTTCCTCTCTCCTTCATTTCTCTCTTCCCACGGTTTCTTCTTCTCTTCTTTTGCTCCAAACCGAGAGAGCTTCATTCATGGGTTCTCCATCTTCAATCACTTGCCAAATACAACTCCAAGCTCCAAATCCAAAACAAATTACATATTTGTCTTAGTTAGGTCAAGACCTACCTTTCTATCTTTCCAAATCTTTCAAAGCTCCATTTTGGTGCCATGAGAAAACTCCATTGATGGGGGAAAATCAAGTTTGAAGAGCTCATTAGCTTCTCCATTCTCTTAAGGTAAAGAAAATGTAAGAAAAACCATGTTTCCATTCCTTATACATGGCCGAAAATTCTTTCTCATGGGGCTATGTTTTTATGCCTTGTTCTAGCTTGATTTATTCACCAAGGACTAGTGGAGGTCCTTTCATTCAATGCCAAGTCTACCTTGAGATCAAAGGTAATCATCCATTTTATGCCTTAGAACACATTTCTAACCTAGGTTTTATTCCTTAAGGTTAGTGTATTGTTTAGTGCTCATATGAGTCATTGGTTATTGATTAGAACATTGGCAAGGGAAGTTTAAGTGGTGGCCGAATCTAAGCAAGAAGAAGGTCTAAGGAGGAGATTAAGTTAAGCTTGAGAAAACAAGGTAAAATGCTTACCTAATGGTGGTTTAAGATTAAGGAATGAGTTTTAGATAAATACCAATGTGGCTTAGAGCTTACATGTTGGGTTATATAACCTAAGAAAAAGAACATAAACAAGCTTATGAACTTGTGATTAAGGAGCTAATGAGAATGAGTTAGCAATATAAGTTTAAGGTGGATTTTAAGAGCATTATAACTACTATGAGATTGATGAGTGTATTTGCAGGTTGAAAGCTTATATGTGGGAAATTCAGTGTTTAAGTTTAAGTCATTTAAGGGCCTAAGAGCCATGTCATTTAAGAGCCTTAGTGCTATGCAATTTAAGATTATTGCAATATATTGAGTTTGTGAATGAGTTGTTTGGTGGGAGTGATGAGAAAACTTGATGTGTGTGTGAGATGGTTGAATAAGGAAAACAATGTGTTGGGCATGATAGATACTAGAGGAGCTATGGCGAAATTTGAGTAGAAAATAAGTGTTTAGGTGATGGAGGTGAGTTAATATGACCTAGGATTTACTAGGATCATTATGAGGAATTTGAGTGGAAATGAGTTAACTAAGGAGTTCTTAAGGTTTAGAATGACCTAGAGAGTCTAGGAGGAATTAGAGAATGGTGAGTGTTTTGAACACACCAAATCATGAGATGAGGAATATAAGACTTGAGCATAAGTTTAAGGAGAAGGTGTGATGCTTAAGGTGATTAAGATATGTTCTAAGGGAATAATGACTAAGGAAGTACTAGGAAGTTTTAGGATTGTCTTGATGAAAGGGGTAAGATAAAGTGTTGGAATGAGTGGTAATGACTTAGGCATTACCTTGGGGGATTTAGGAATCAAGAGAATGTAATTGAGTATTTAGAACTTAGGCAAATGTTGGTAAACAACTAGGAAGGAAATAAGGTGTTGGTGTATGGAAGCTTAAGCTTGGAGGAACTTTAAGTAAATGCATAAAAGAGTTTTAGATGGTGAAGATGCTTGGGAGATGATGTTATAGTGATGAGGGAAAACATTGGCATAGTGGTTACATTAAGTATGAACCACCACCTAGAAACCTAGAGGAAAGCATTACAAGAGTAGCATTATTACAAGGAAAATGCATAATGACTAAGGTGGATTTTGGTGGATGATTTAAGGTATTTAAAGGAGGTTATAAGGTGGGTTTAAGGTGCCAAGATGGTGTTGGACCTATTAGGACACTTGTGGAAGAGTTTGGAATTGAAGAGCAATTTAATAGAAGAATCTGTAGTGGACCGACCCAGGGTCCGACCCAGTTCTGGGTCGGTCGGACCTTGCTAACCCAGCAGAAATGTTCGGCAATAGACCGACCCATAAGGATGGGTCGGTCGGTGGGTCGGTCGGGCAAGATTTAATGAAGGAAAATGCTTCGGCAGAGGACCGACCCAGAGGGTTTTGGGTCGGTCGGTTTAGCTTTGGGTCGGTCGGATGAGTTTCAAGAGACGGAAGAGTTTCTGTAATGGACCGACCCAGGGGTTGGGTCGGTCGGTGGGTCGGTCGACCCTTAACACTTAAAAAAAAAAAGAAATTTTGAATTCTAAGAATGGCAATGGGTAATAAGGTATGCCTTTGGTAGGGTAGTAATGATTGAGACCCTAAGAACTTAAGAGATTAAGCTAAGTTAAGTATAAACTTGAAAGTTTAAGATTAAGTTTGTAAGACCTAAGAGGTGTTAGGTGGGGATCATTAAGGAACTAAGTAAGTTAAGTAAGATAAGTAAGTTGAATTGAGTTAAGTGATTAACAACCTAAAACTGAATGAATGTTTTAGGACTTGGAATTTGGACTCCGGAAGAGAGTAAGCAACAAACGGCCAACGGTGAACGGTACAGTTGTTTCTTCTTGTGACCTGCTTGCTAACGAGGTGTCCCTCGGCTTGTGTGCTATTTGTTTTGTGTGCTCACTAAACAAGATAAAGCATGCAACCGGAATATATATATATATATTGTATTGTTGTGTGATGTTTGAAAACTAACACAACATACCGTGAGAACTTACTAACCAATGTTTAGTAAGAAATTGAGTGAGAATAAGGAACGCCCCCTAATGAGGGACGATATGAACCGAAAGAGGTTAACCAACAAACATGGTCTTGAGACTATTACTAACTGAACTTGAGTGAGGAATCCGGAATGGTACCGGCACATGTGTATTGGGGGAAGTCGGTATCCTTATCAAATACCGTCTTCCAAAGAAGACTTGTCCTCGGACTCGTCGCCTAGAGTCGACAAATAGACTCGACCTCCTCGGACTTCTTGTTTTAGGAGGGAGGCATACTGAGATGGTGTAGTGGGATCTACCTAAATGCCCAACTAATTCTAACAAATATTGTTTATGTAAACCAATGGAGCTGATAACTCATTGGTTAGGGTTACGTGACCCGACAGATAAACAATGGATTAAGGTACAACCATTCTAATTAAAGAACGGTTGACTTAATTGAGATAAGAACTGAGATAAGATTGAGATAAGTTACAACCATTTCTACTTCAAGAATGGTTTGTATTCTAAGACTGAGATAAGATGGTGCGGTGGGATCACCTAAATCCCAGGTTCGATTTAGATACGGCCAATCCCTTCCAGGAAAGGTTTGTATACAGAGATTAAGATTAAGATTAAGTTAAGTTACAATCATTCCTGTTTAAAGGATGATTTGTATTATTAAGATTAAGATTAAGGTAAGGTTAAGATAAGTTGCAACCATTCCTTTTTAAAGGATGGTTTGTAATATTAAGATTAAGATAAGCTACATCCACTCCTGATTAAAGGATGGTTGTTTCTAAGATTAAGATAAGAATCAGATTGAGGTAAGATAAGGATGGACTAAGATTAAGAGAGAACATACTTAAGGAGTTAAATATCTAACTCTCTAATTAAGGGAACGCATTTAAGTCGTTCATTGTGTGTGAACTTTGATTGTTCATATCTGAGTTGTTGTTTACTGCACTTTCTATTATGTTGTGCATCTAATCAACCTCCATGCTATCGACAATTAGTCGTCGTAGCCACGTTAGCTTGGGGGCCATGAGAGGATCGTACCAGCATTCGTGCTGACCCCCTCGGGGGCTTCTTTTTACTACACAGGTGAACATCAGGAGGCGGTGTCGCAAGAGTAAGAAGAGGATACAGCTGTTAAGGGATCAGTGTGGCCTACGAGTTGTGCATGTACACTCGTATGGCAATTTGAGTTAGTAAGATGTATAGGTTGTGAGGGATTGTAAGAAGGTTATGTAAATGGTTAAGGTTGTTAGACTAATGTTCGGTATATTCTGTAGTCAGACCGTGGCAAGATCCTGGATTGTAAGGAATTCCGCTGTGACATTTGTATATATATATTGTTAAGTTGCGAGACCACAATTGGATTGAGTTGGGGTGTTACACCAGCACAAAACAAACACAATTGCTGCTTAATGAACATCATGTTGTGCAAAAATCAGTCACATTCCTAACTGAAGCACAAAGCAAACATAATTGCTGCTTAGTGAACATAATGCTGCGAAAAAATCAGTTAATCTATTCATAACACCAATACAAAATAGACAGAATTGCTGCTTAATGTAATAACGTACAGATACAATTCCGCATAAAAAACACACTGTTTTATAGCAGTTTGAACTATTTCACTGTCATACAAACACCCTCGCTGAAGTACAGTTACATTTGTTCAATTTGCATATACTAGCGTGTTGATCTCCTCGATATCATCTCTTGTGTTAGTCTTTCCTTCAACTAAACCATTTTAGCAGACCCATTGTGTGATGACAATCTCCCATCTATATTGGAGGACCTAATAGATGTTGGGTCGGTTAACAGAGGGTCTTCTTCTTATGGTATGAACCAAGGGAAGGAGTCTACCATGTCGAAACATGGATCACCGAAAGCACCTAGCCTTATATAATTGTGCAATGCAAAACACGCGTTTTACAATTTTCTTCTGTTTCAGTTAGGATAACTGGGCACTTTGTGTAGTATATGTCATCTCGCCTTCAGCACACCGAGAGACCTTTCAATGGCTGATCGAAGTGACGACTGAGCATTGTTAAACATTTCCTTCGCACATATTTGAAATACCCCAAACCTTGATATGCGGTTTAAATATTAAACTATGGTATGTAAAGGCTAAAAGTGCCTTAGGAACATCAGTGTACAATTTAAACCATAGTAAAATGCAATAAAGCATTAAGACACAGTTTGAGCAAAAACATGCTCTAAGCTATGAGCGAACTTGGTTAGGACCCAAAGAGCCTACCAAGGCTTAATAATATTCAAGTATTATTTAATAAGGCTAATTAAATCCTTAGGAAACTTTGGTAGACAATGAAACCAAACAAAACACAAATAAATACCTTAAAGTCAATATGAGCAAAAATGTGCTCTAAGCCTGGGATAAATTTGTATAAGACCTAATGGTCATACCTATACCTTAAAAGTATGTTAATGAACATATTTAATCAATTACCAAAGAAAAGCAAGCTTGAAAACAAGTTAAAACACAAAATGTGCTCTAAGGAGTCTTAAAGCACGTTTTTGAAAAATTGTCTTGTAAATGAGTTTTGAATGGCTAGATGTCCATCATTACTCTTTAATTAACATGTGTACTATATAGTATCACATTTGGAAGTCTATATCAATGGGAAATCAAAAATTTCACAAATATGTGCCTTAGTTTGTGAATAGTGCCCAAATAGTGCTAGTTTTGACTTAAGTCAACTTTAATTAGTTAAATGGTCAACAAAGACCATAAGTATCTTATATATTGAAGGGGGCACGGTTTTTAGTGTGTGAGTCATCACACTTGGCTAGCAAATAAAGAAAAGAAGAAAGAATAAAGTGAAAAGTTACTTTATGCCTTATAACATAAATATCTCCAAACTAAACCTCTCTCCTCACTTTCTCTTCTTTTCTTCTTGGTTCCCACCGTCTCCAACCTCATCCTCCCTTCTCCATCTCGTTTTGCTACAGCCATATACCATTCTCCATCTTTGAATGCTTGTAACTTCTAGCTCCATGCACCAAATCAAATTCCAAGACCATATTTGTCTTAGTTAGGTCAAGCTCTACACTTCTCTCTTTTCAAATCTTCAAGAACTCCATTGTGGTGCCATGAAGATTCTCCATTGAAGGAGCTTGAGCTCACCTTTTCAAGCCTTGACATTCTCCTTTGCTTCAAGGTAAGGAAAATCAAAGAAAAACAACATTTCCTCTTGTTTTAGTGTGTGGCCGAAAATTCACCTTACAATGGTGCATTACCTTGCTATCTTTTTAGCTTAATCCAAACTTCAAAGGGCTAGGAGGAGTCCTATCTTGCCACTTGTTCAAGTTCTCTTTCAAATTCCAAAGGTAAACATCAATTTTAGTGTTTTAAGACACTTATGTAAACCTAGGGTTTAATTATGAGTTTGAGTATTAAACTTAATGCTCATTACCCTTATATGTATATTGGTTAGAAGGTTGACAAGTGATAAAAGCTCCTTGCCGATTTTCAATCAAGAAAAACAAGAGAAAACAAGTGAGAAAACTTGGAAAAACAAAGAGGTAAATAACCTCTCTTAATGTGGTTTATTGTACTAGGGAATTGAGCTATATTTGCTTAATAAATAACCTAAAGAGCCAATGGGAAAATGAGCTAGAAAACTATCCACAAGGTGGAAAAAGACATGGGAGCATTGTTGTGTGTATTCGCAGGTTGAAGGCATTTAAATGTGGAGATTCAGTGTTTAAGTTTAATGCAATTTAAGGGCCTAAGAGCCATGTTATTTAAGGGCCTAAGTGCCAAGCAATTTAAGTTTATGCACTATATTGTGATGTAGTGTAGTTTAAAGGTTTAGTTGTGTGTAAAGAACATCTCTTGTGAAGGTGAATGTGTTTGATGGTTAAAGGATGAAAAACCATATGTTTGTGTATAAGAGCGTGTATTAAGAGATTGAATGTTCTTGATTGTCTAAAGGTGAAAAACAATGTGTTTTGGTGTAAGGTGATACAAGAGAAGCTATGGCGAAATTTAGTTGATAAACAAAAGAGTTTATGTGTTGTAATGAGATTTTATGACCTAGAAGGTACTAGGAATTTTTAAGTGTTAAGATGGTGAAAGAAAGTGAATTAAGGTGTTCTTAGGTGTTAAGATGCCTTAGGCATAGTCTTGGAAATTTAGGGAACTAATGGATGATTTCTTGATACACCAAGGTGATGGTGGAGGTGTCGTAAAGTCTTGTGCAAAGTTTGGTGAACAATGGAAGTGTAACGCCTTGTGAAGGTTTATTTATGAACTTGTGGGAAAGACTTGAGGAGTGTGTGTAAAGGGGATGAGTGTAGTGCAAATGATGTTTAAAAGGGTGGTTATAAGGTAGTGAGGGAGTACTTTGGTTAGGTGAAGTTTTAGGCAAGAATACAAGTTACAAGTGTAAGAAAAAAAATGTTCTAAGTGTTAAGGACTTAGTAAAAGTTGAGTAAAAGTTTAAGGAATTTTTGGGATGTTTCGAGAGGGTTTAAGTGTGCCCAAAAGATGTTAAAACATGTGGGAGAACATGTGTAAAGCATAGGAAAAAATTGGGATGAATTTGGAGTTCAGAAAGAGGAGAAAAGCACATTAGAAAATTGGTTCTGCAGTGGACCGCCCCTACGGACCGCCCCTGTGGGGAGGTCCAGTGCAGAGAAGTGAAAAAAAAAGAAACGTGTAGCATCTGTTGTGGACCGCCCCTGGGACCGCCCCAGAGGGGCGGTCCAGACCAGAAATGAAGAAAAAAATTTGTTTAAGGCTCCTAATGATGGGGGATTGAATGGTAATGGTTTTAGATGATGTTTAGGCCTTGTTTGGTGACTTTTAAAGGCCATTGGAAGTATAAACAGGTGTGAGAGTGAATGTGTAAGTTGTGAACTTAAGATCACATAAATAAATTAAGTACAACGGGATGATGGGGTTAACTATGGGCATTAGATAAAACAATCATGTCACCCCGATGTTAATGACAGTAATTGTGATGTTACCAGTTGTACGGGATTTGTTCGAGGAACCTAGAAGGACACAATATAGTGGACCGTGAAAGGTATGGTTTTCTTGCAACCTGTGTCCTACCGGATTACACCGGCTTGTATGTCAATGTGTTTTCTGTATGTTTGCCACGTTGTAAGATAAAACATGTAATGAGTTTACAGTAATTCATATATGTAGCGTGTTCAACTCCGATACCATTTAACCTCGGCAGTGTTAACCTTAGTTAACTGAGTCTAGGATCACATGAGAGTTCGGTATTCGGATTAAACGACCCAAACCATGGGGCGTTCTAACCACGGCTATGCGTGAGTTGATTATGTGATGTTGTGTATGTGAATGTAGGGATCTCCCTTGTATGTTTAACCCAGTTCTAATACTGTATGAGTGTAGTTATGATAGGCTCCATAGTGGGGTTCTAACTAATATCTAAAAGTAAGTATGTACTAACAGTAGTGAGGAATCCGGTTTGGCCGGTCGCGCGTTGTTTGGGAGAGGGTATCCTTCTTAGCCTTACCCTTCTCTTTGTTATGGTTGTTTCCCTCACGGGTTATGATCTCCCATAGCTCACTCCAAAGCTTAGCTATTCTGACTTATGATCGGTTTAGGGGGAACATGTGTTTGTGTGGTGTGTTCGGGCCTCCAAACCCGAACCGCCTTAACTTAAGTTACTCGTCCGACTATTAGGACGGTAATGAGTGTTGTTGCTATTGTATAACGAGCTTATCATGAGACTGACAACATTCTCTAGGCTCACCAGTGTATAAACAATGTTTGGGTCGGTTCCTAAGAGAACCATTCCCGTTATGTTATGTATTTTGTTGTGATGCAATATCTATTGCGGTATTATGTTGTGCATATGGAAACGTGCAAAGTGTTGTTATGTGTTGTTATGTAGTGTATGTTATATGTTGTATAATGTGGAGTATGTGGATCATGGATATGAATCCCAGTTTGAGAAAAGAGGCGTTTAAGGATAACCCGATTTAAGGGTAAGTGTCGTCTATTAAGGAAGTAGCTCCATTAGAGGAGGAACACTCTAGGGGTAATGAATACCATGAGTGACTTATCAAGTAAGGATGTATTATCCGTTTGTTAAGCCCATTGAGGCGAAATGTTATGTGTTGTGTGTTTACTGTTACATGCATGATTTAAATATAATCAACCGCATGCTAAGACGACAATTAGTTGTGCGTGGCCCGGTAGCATGTGGGCTGCGGGATTACCATACCAGCAAAGGTGCTGAGCCCCTTGGGGGCCACCCTTTCTCTTCTTTTTCTATTTCAGGTACAGAGAGCTGGAAGCCGTTCGAGAGTAGGACGGGGTAGCCATTGTACATGGGTATTCATTTAAGTGTATATATACAGTAGGTGTAGTAAGACCGAAATTGTTGTCGGCATCAAATTATAAATACTCGGTATAGTTGAAAGGTGTATGTGGTTGTTGTGTTAATGGAAAGGGATAGTAATGTGTAGTCGCTCGGAAATTTAGCCCATCAGACCGGTACAATGTGTAGTAATTAGCCTTGTTAGCCACGTGGGTGGCTAACGGCGTGTAACACCAACGAGTTAAGTAATGTGATGAGGTTTGTTTTTCCGCTGCAGTTTATTATAAGTGTGTTAATGTTGGATGGGGTGTTACAAAAAGTGGTATCAGAGCGAAGTATCGCTCTGATGACTGAATTACCGAGTTTAGGAAGTACCGAGTTAGGATTTTAGTACTTTGGGTTAAGGGCTGAGTGATAGCGTGAGAGATACGCCTGTTAGGTATTACCAGTGTGTACTGGAAACCTACAATATCCTTCCCACCCTCCACAATCCCTGTTTGATAACTTGGGAAAGAACGCCAGAGAGATGGAAGTCCTCTCTTACTCGGGAATACCCGATCTGGCTGTTATTAAGTACCTCTAAAGGTACGGAGAACCTGTCACACGGTAGATCCCGAAAACTGGGAATCCCGGAGACGGTCTCCATCTGAACAATGTTAACCGCATTTAATAGCGAAGAATGAAGGATTTTGTGTATAACAGAATAGAATTTCCGGCAACCTGGGTCGACATGCCGAGCAGTCGAGGATAACCAGCTTGCAACGCACTGACCGTGCAACAGGCAAGAAGTGGATTAATACAACTCCGGACGAGTGTCTACGGGACCACAGTTGATAAATTATACACCAACGGTATACCAACCGACAAAGGAACTACAACGTAGTGCCCAAACAAGAGACAAGTCTCAGTAACCACGACAAATACGTGGAACGGGCTACGAAGAGAATACAATACTAAGAAAAGGGGTCTCCCAGAATAGGAAACACCCTAGTTGATGATCGTCATGTGAAGACAGTAAGAAGTCACCTAGAAGAGTTATTATCAAGACTGTAAGATCAAGTGAGGGCCAACAAGGCCACTGATGACAGTATGGGTAAAAACAATACCACAACCGGTAAGTGCTAAACCGATAGCCAGTTAGAATGGCGCACTTGCCATAGCAAGTGCTGCTATAACAGGGCTGTTCGGGAAATTTATAACCACTACAGAGTACTTAGTAAAGTACCATGAAGTTAAACAGGATCATTATGACCATGGAAGGGCTTGGTAGCCTAACCTCTGTAATTGTAAATACACCAGTCAGCAAGAAGCTAGACTTGGGTAAGGTAAGAAGATGTTGTGAAACCATGAAAATTTTTCTTTCAACCCAGATTTATACAAACCCTTTTCTTTTCAAAACCAAATTTTCTTTCAAACCAACACTTCTTTCCAACCTTCTTTTAAACCAAGCCAGTAAAACCAGGGACAATTGACGAGGATACAACAATGGATAAACTTTCCCTCGATTAAGTTCGGGAAGTAAGGAATGAATATTGTCACGGGACAAAATAAGGGAGTTGACAATAGAATACTTCACCTAGGCGTGTGACGGACACTACGAGTGTACCAACTGAATTGTGGGACAACCGCACTCCGATAGGAGCTTGTGGGCCCGACAGACCTACTTATAGGTTAGTTGGGTAAGTAGCAATGTATCAGTATGGTACCCCACATATGTATACGAGTGGAGTCCGAAACACGGGAAGTAGTCGACTCCGCCTACGGTCAGCAGTATAAATCAAACAAGAGCTAGAGATTACAAGGAATGGTTGAAGTTAAGGAACTCAGTTAAGTTAACGAGATTAAAAGGATTAGTGAATTCCTCTCAAGGAAATGTTTAAGAGTTAGGAAGTGCAAAGGGCACAAACTGTTATGTAACCCCAAAAATTCACCAATTAAAAACCCCCTCCCTCCCCACCAACGACACACATATGTCTTAAGGATCCTTAGGGATAAACATGTTAGCTGGAACGAGACCCAGGCTGTGCATGGCAAGGCAGATGCCTAATGTGGACACATTAATGTGCAAAGAACGGATGAAACTCCCAGAATGAGTACCTACACTATCAGGAATGTTGATCTTCAAGAAGAAGATAATGATAATAAGCCAGCTAAGAACGCAAAACGGCGTGGCTAACTAAATATACCAATAAGTGTGAGCCAAATGTAATGGCATAACTTAGCAACACCTAGGAGCAGTCCTTGAAGGGTGTTCGCATCAACAATTGTTGAATGAAACGCATGACAGAAACACAAGGGTTAAATTAACACCCAGTTTAGACCTAAGTTTCAGGAGACGGCTGACAATCCTAAGGGGCATCCCATGAAAGGAAACGGAATGCAACGACCTTGTCATGGAGCTCAATATAATATCCAAACCATGTAATGTTGTACAGAGAAGTACATACGTGTGGACAGCCTACAATGAGCGCAGCTCAAGGCAGTAAGGCTTATAAGCCACAAATATTGTGTTATGAAAATTAGATTGATTGTAGAAGTTTATGTTATATAAGTGATAGAGTGTAAACGAACCACTGCATTAAGAGGGGGATACCTCTCGATATTGTGAGACCGCAGGAGCGGTAGTTACGTGAATCAAGTTCAAGAAATATGTTAAGGATGGACAACGTATTATTGAAAGAGAGCAGTTAGCTTAGTAGTACGTGTGTATAAAGTTGAAGCACCTGGCTGAATAAGCCGGTTTGTGACTCGAATGATCGATGCTCAAGAGCATTTATAGTCATCCAAAGAATGACAACCCATAATACGAGTGATGTAAGTATATGCGTGGAAGTTAATGTGACAGTAAACGATGTGAGCTAGTGTTATACAATAAGCACGGTGCGCAGTAAGCGACCGTTGTATAAGTTGTTTTAAATAATGATATGTCGGATAAGACCAGTTATGAGGTTAAACTCATGGACATGAAGCAAGTGATGATCACAACTGGGCAATAAGCCAATGGTCGGTACTATGTGATGAGGAACTCAGTGTGAATTCCATGGCCAATCACATAAGGGATTTACTGTCAAGAGTTTACGCCTCTGCACTCTGTATGACTGAGTGTTTTGGTATTGCACTTGCGCAGTAATGAACGAGTGGGATAGCTAGGAATTGGAAACATGTTAATTGTGAAGCATAATTTTATAATGATCGATGCATAGGAAATGCAAGACCGCACCCCTAAAGGAGTACTTGTACAAAACCAAATGTGGAGGCATGATTAACAGTAAGTGACTACAGTAGCACTACTGCCAAATATCGGTATGGAATATACCCCAAATGTTGTAAATAGCTGGCGAGAGCACTACACACTAGGTAGTAGCTCAATCTCAATCGACAATAAGTCGAAAGGGAACAAGTCATCATTGTGAAATACACCTGTATACACAGTAAATTGTCATGGAAGTGGATAGAAGTTTTATAACTCACCGAATTCGCTAACGGTAAGAGATACCACGCGCCAGTGAGAAACCATGGTTACCAAGATAAAGGTAATAAATTGGAGATGTACAATACAGTAAGAATGACAAATGGGGCAATTACGCTCTACAGTTACTAGAGTTTCGCAGCAGAAACTAGTGAGCCAGTGATTCAAGTTTTAATGTGCATGGTGAACATGAGTGAAGGGCTAATTATTAATGCCTAGAAGCCTAGCAGGCCAGAATCGAAACCAACTAAGAGTTTAAGCAAACTCCAATGATAATTCTTGGTTTAGGAACTAACCGCCAATATGGTTAAGATCCTCTAACAGAATCCATTGTGTATGGACCGCGGAAGTTAAGATACTTCATGACGGCCAGAACATTATAAGCCAAGGTTTAGTGATGATTACGTGGGCGTAATCCCTTTTAAGGGGGGTAGAGCGCAAAACCACTTAGTGTATATTACCGTACAAGTGTACGTAGTGTTGTGACTTATATTGTGCATAGCACAAAATTATATTATTGTTTTGATGATTGTGTGTGTGTACGTAAACATACACATTCATTCATGGTTTAATTGTGGTAATTGCACACAGAAGTTGCGAATACCATTGTGATAAGTGTGTGTATTTGTTAACAGTTTGTGTGTGATAGTACAAGTGTGGGGAGTAGAGAAACTCCCGGGGGAACAAAAGCCCCGACAGTGTATAAATGTGAAATGGTGTGTTTGTATTTTGATAAAATATATGTGTATATATATACTATATAGTGATTCAAAAGGGCATGATACCGACATAGAACCTAGTGAGAATAAGATTCCCTAGGCAACAGGATTAAAGTGAGTGGAGGTAACTGATAGACGGAGTTCTATCCTTTGGAGATGTTATGATCATGATTAGAATGATTTAAAAGATAGAAAATTGGAAATGAGTGATTTATTTGATGCTTGAAAACGAAGTGGGAAGTGGAACTTTATTTGCATGTGATCAAGGAAAGCCGAACACAAATTGGAGTGGAAGGATAGTTCTACACTGATGCTGATCACATCAGGGTTGGATGATTCTTGAAGCTCCCTATAAGTGGTCACAAATAACCACGCTAAGAAAGAAGCAAAGAGCTTAAGTTGGACTTGGAGTTGTGTGTGCTTTCAAAAAGATTTTCAATTGGTATTTATAAAACGTTGATAGATACTTTACATAATTAAAGTTCTCTTACTAAACTCTAAAGGAAATTTTAAACTTAAGTGATTGTTTTGATCTCCCAAGGACACGGGGACGGAAGGTGTCCATCGCGACCGGGTTCTGCGGGATCACAGTGTGTATCAAAGATATTTTCGATTGCAATACATGCTATGACATGTTGTTTGGTATGTGTGATAAATGTTATTTTAACTTTGATTTCCTAAGTGTATGCTATCAAGACCTTGAGTCTAAATGTGTTGTGTTACATAGACCTATGTGTCTAAAGACTGTTATGTTATCGGGACCTATGTGTCTAAATGTTGTTATGTTACCCAAGACCAGTGAGTCAAAGGGTTGTTGTTATGTATGTGTAAGTGTTGTTAAGATACCCGGACCATTGAGTCCGAGGTTATCATGTGGATATGTTATGTTTGTGTGGATGTGAATGTGTTGCCCGAAACATTAAGTCCGAGGTTGTGATGTAAAGTGCGTTTGGTTATGGAAGTTTATTTCCAAGTAATCCCCGTATTCTAATCTAATGATGTGTGGAAATGTGAACTTCGAGACGAATTCTTTTAAGGGGGTAGATTGAAATACCCCAACCTTGATATGCGGTTTAAATATTAAACTATGGTATGTAAAGGCTAAAAGTGCCTTAGGAACATCAGTGTACAATTTAACCATAGTAAAATGCAATAAAGCATTAAGACACAGTTTGAGCAAAACATGCTCTAAGCTATGAGCGAACTTGGTTAGGACCCAAAGAGCCTACCAAGGCTTAATAATATTCAAGTATTATTTAATAAGGCTAAT
Source organism: Limonium bicolor (assembly GCA_023374045.1). Taxonomy (NCBI): domain Eukaryota; kingdom Viridiplantae; phylum Streptophyta; class Magnoliopsida; order Caryophyllales; family Plumbaginaceae; genus Limonium; species Limonium bicolor. The sequence continues at coordinate 96,308,144 of CM041783.1, read as the reverse complement.
TAAATCCTTAGGAAACTTGGTAGACAATGAAACCAAACAAAACACAAATAAATACCTTAAAGTCAATATGAGCAAAAATGTGCTCTAAGCCTGGGATAAATTTGTATAAGACCTAATGGTCATACCTATACCTTAAAAGTATGTTAATGAACATATTTAATCAATTACCAAAGAAAGCAAGCTTGAAAACAAGTTAAAACACAAAATGTGCTCTAAGGAGTCTTAAAGCACGTTTTTGAAAAATTGTCTTGTAAATGAGTTTTGAATGGCTGATGTCCATCATTACTCTTTAATTAACATGTGTACTATATAGTATCACATTTGGAAGTCTATATCAATGGGAAATCAAAATTTCACAAATATGTGCCTTAGTTTGTGAATAGTGCCCAAATAGTGCTAGTTTTGACTTAAGTCAACTTTAATTAGTTAAATGGTCAACAAAGACCATAAGTATCTTATATATTGAAGGGGGCACGGTTTTTAGTGTGTGAGTCATCACACTTGGCTAGCAAATAAAGAAAAGAAGAAAGAATAAAGTGAAAAGTTACTTTATGCCTTATAACATAAATATCTCCAAACTAAACCTCTCTCCTCTTTCTCTTCTTTTCTTCTTGGTTCCCACCGTCTCCAACCTCATCCTCCCTTCTCCATCTCGTTTTGCTACAGCCATATACCATTCTCCATCTTGAATGCTTGTAACTTCTAGCTCCATGCACCAAATCAAATTCCAAGACCATATTTGTCTTAGTTAGGTCAAGCTCTACACTTCTATCTTTTCAAATCTTGAAGAACTCCATTGTGGTGCCATGAAGATTCTCCATTGAAGGAGCTTGAGCTCACCTTTTCAAGCCTTGACATTCTCCTTTGCTTCAAGGTAAGGAAAATCAAAGAAAAACACATTTCCTCTTGTTTTAGTGTGTGGCCGAAAATTCACCTTACATGGTGCATTACCTTGCTATCTTTTTAGCTTAATCCAAACTTCAAAGGGCTAGGAGGAGTCCTATCTTGCCACTTGTTCAAGTTCTCTTTCAAATTCCAAACGTAAACATCAATTTTAGTGTTTTAAACACTTATGTAAACCTAGGGTTTAATTATGAGTTTGAGTATTAAACTTAATGCTCATTACCCTTATATGTATATTGGTTAGAAGGTTGACAAGTGATAAAAGCTCCTTGCCGATTTTCAATCAAGAAAACAAGAGAAAACAAGTGAGAAAACTTGGAAAAACAAAGAGGTAAATACCCTCTCTTAATGTGGTTTATTGTACTAGGGAATTGAGCTATATTTGCTTAATAAATAACCTAAAGAGCCAATGGGAAAATGAGCTAGAAAACTATCCACAAGGTGGACTAAAAGACATGGGAGCATTGTTGTGTGTATTCGCAGGTTGAAGGCATTTAAATGTGGAGATTCAGTGTTAAGTTTAATGCAATTTAAGGGCCTAAGAGCCATGTTATTTAAGGGCCTAAGTGCCAAGCAATTTAAGTTTATGCACTATATTGTGATGTAGTGTAGTTTAAAGGTTTAGTTGTGTGTAAAGAACATCTCTTGTGAAGGTGAATGTGTTTGATGGTTAAGGATGAAAAACCATATGTTTGTGTATAAGAGCGTGTATTAAGAGATTGAATGTTCTTGATTGTCTAAAGGTGAAAAACAATGTGTTTTGGTGTAAGGTGATACAAGAGAAGCTATGGCGAAATTTAGTTGATAAACAAAAGAGTTTATGTGTTGTAATGAGATTTTATGACCTAGAAGGTACTAGGAATTTTTAAGTGTTAAGATGGTGAAAGAAAGTGAATTAAGGTGTTCTTAGGTGTTAAGATGCCTTAGGCATAGTCTTGGAAATTTAGGGACTAATGGATGATTTCTTGATACACCAAGGTGATGGTGGAGGTGTCGTAAAGTCTTGTGCAAAGTTTGGTGAACAATGGAAGTGTAACGCCTTGTGAAGGTTTATTTATGAACTTGTGGGAAAGACTTGAGGAGTGTGTGTAAAGGGGATGAGTGTAGTGCAAATGATGTTTAAAAGGGTGGTTATAAGGTAGTGAGGGAGTACTTTGGTTAGGTGAAGTTTTAGGCAAGAATACAAGTTACAGTGTAAGAAAAAAAATGTTCTAAGTGTTAAGGACTTAGTAAAGTTGAGTAAAAGTTTAAGGAATTTTTGGGATGTTTCGAGAGGGTTTAAGTGTGCCCAAAAGATGTTAAAACATGTGGGAGAACATGTGTAAAGCATAGGAAAAATTGGGATGAATTTGGAGTTCAGAAAGAGGAGAAAAGCACATTAGAAAATTGGTTCTGCAGTGGACCGCCCCTACGGACCGCCCCTGTGGGGAGGTCCAGTGCAGAGAAGTGAAAAAAAAAGAAACGTGTAGCATCTGTTGTGGACCGCCCCTGGGACCGCCCCAGAGGGGCGGTCCAGACCAGAAATGAAGAAAAAAATTTGTTTAAGGCTCCTAATGATGGGGGATTGAATGGTAATGGTTTTAGATGATGTTTAGGCCTTGTTTGGTGACTTTTAAAGGCCATTGGAAGTATAAACAGGTGTGAGAGTGAATGTGTAAGTTGTGAACTTAAGATCACATAAATAAATTAAGTACAACGGGATGATGGGGTTAACTATGGGCATTAGATATTAAACAATCATGTCCCCCGATGTTAATGACAGTAATTGTGATGTTACCAGTTGTACGGGATTTGTTCGAGGAACCTAGAAGGACACAATATAGTGGACCGTGGTGAAAGGTATGGTTTTCTTGCAACCTGTGTCCTACCGGATTACACCGGCTTGTATGCCAATGTGTTTTTCTGTATGTTTGCCACGTTGTAAGATAAAACATGTAATGAGTTTACAGTAATTCATATATGTGGCATGTTCAACTCCGATACCATTTAACCTCGGCAGTGTTAACCTTAGTTAACTGAGTCTAGGATCACATGAGAGTTCGGTATTCGGATTAAACGACCCAAACCATGGGGCGTTCTAACCACGGCTATGCGTGAGTTGATTATGTGATGTTGTGTATGTGAATGTAGGGATCTTCCTTGTATGTTTAACCCAGTTCTAATACTGTATGAGTGTAGTTTGATAGGCTCCATAGTGGGGTTCTAACTAATATCTAAAAGTAAGTATGTACTAACAGTAGTGAGGAATCCGGTTTGCCGGTCGCGCGTTGTTTGGAGAGGGGTATCCTTCTTAGCCTTACCCTTCTCTTTGTTATGGTTGTTTCCCTCACGGGTTTGATCTCCCATAGCTCACTCCAAAGCTTAGCTATTCTGACTTATGATCGGTTTAGGGGGAACATGTGTTTGTGTGGTGTGTTCGGGCCTCCAAACCCGAACCGCCTTAACTTAAGTTACTCGTCCGACTATTAGGACGGTAATGAGTGTTGTTGCTATTGTATAACGAGCTTATCATGAGACTGACAACATTCTCTAGGCTCACCAGTGTATAAACAATGTTTGGGTCGGTTCCTAAGAGAACCATTCCCGTTATGTTATGTATTTTGTTGTGATGCAATATCTATTGCGGTATTATTATGTTGTGCATATGGAAACGTGCAAAGTGTTGTTATGTGTTGTTATGTAGTGTATGTTATATGTTGTATAATGTGGAGTATGTGGATCATGGATATGAATCCCAGTTTGAGAAAAGAGGCGTTTAAGGATAACCCGATTTAAGGGTAAGTGTCGTCTATTAAGGAAGTAGCTCCATTAGAGGAGGAACACTCTAGGGGTAATGAATACCATGAGTGACTTATCAAGTAAGGATGTATTATCCGTTTGTTAAGCCCATTGAGGCGAAATGTTATGTGTTGTGTGTTTACTGTTACATGCATGATTTAAATATAATCAACCGCATGCTAAGACGACAATTAGTTGTGCGTGGCCCGGTAGCATGTGGGCTGCGGATTACCATACCAGCAAAGGTGCTGAGCCCCTTGGGGGCCACCCTTTCTCTTCTTTTTCTATTTCAGGTACAGAGAGCTGGAAGCCGTTCGAGAGTAGGACGGGGTAGCCATTGTACATGGGTATTCATTTAAGTGTATATATACAGTAGTGTAGTAAGACCGAAATTGTTGTCGGCATCAAATTATAAATACTCGGTATAGTTGAAAGGTGTATGTGTTTTTGTGTTAATGGAAAGGGATAGTAATGTGTAGTCGCTCGGAAATTTAGCCCATCAGACCGGTACAATGTGTACGTATTAGCCTTGTTCCCACGTGGGTGGCTAACGGCGTGTAACACCAACGAGTTAAGTAATGTGATGAGGTTTGTTTTTTCCGCTGCAGTTTATTATAAGTGTGTTAATGTTGGATGGGGTTTACAATATTGGTTTCCAACTGTAGTGTGTGGTGTCATTAATCCTTCGCGGTCTGGATACCCTTTGTCCCTGAGGTAATACTTTCCTACAATAATCACAATATAGTAACAGCAACAAAACACATGTATGAATGTAATTTACTAAACCTGGTAGTTTCAATTAAGTGAAGGCTTACCATGTGGTGGGCAAGGGAATTTGAAATACCCCATAAATTAATCTAAATTAATTTAGGGGATTTCCTTTATTGAACCCTAAATAATACTATTAAATGTTACATTATTATATGGTATTATGAATTTAATAATATGATTTATAAGTCAATAAATCTTGGAAAATTTTCAAGATACTCCAATTATATTATAAAGATTTTAGAAATATTTGGAACATTGATTTGGATCATAAAAGTCAATATAAATCATAGTAACCTTAAAGCTCCTTAAGCCTTGCTAGGGTTGACTTTTTGAGAATGGTCAAACCAACCCTTGAAACCTATATCAATAAAAAGGTTATGGAAAACCAAGAAGATTGATAAAAAGAACGTTAAAAACGGATCATCCTAGCCAAAGTTATGATAAATTGAAGTTTAGAGCCAAAATTTTGGAGGTTACTGACGTGTCCAGGGTTGGCTGACTCAGTCACACACCTCAGACCCATGTCGTGCCCAGTCAGCCAGAAATTCCATTGAATCAGTTAAGTTTCTCGACAGTTTTGACATATCATGGGTCAATCTTTAGACACTTATATCTCAGCGAATACTCCACCTTTTTTGATGCCGCCTTTTGCATTTGATTCTCCTACAACTCTACTTTCTAACCATTACTCCAACTTGACCTAACTCTTCACACATTCATCACAAAATCAATCTCAAGTTGCCTCCCCGAGAAACTGCAACCCAGAAATCTAGAAATTTCAGTTGATGAGGTGAACTTTGGTCAATTGTATCTTCTTCGTTTGTGAATGAAAATTCACGTTCTATAGCTTGTTTTCAAGAGTTTCAACTGCTCTACAACTCTTCTGAAGAAACCCCAAGCCAGCTCTCAATCGTTTGAAAGTTTAAGGCGTCTAAAGTCTTCAACTCGAACTAGGCAGTGTTCTTGCCCAGATTTTTCCAGAAAACGACTAGGTAAACCCAGATCTTGTGAGATCTATAACTTTCTCCCTATTTCATCAAAATTCAATGATTCTTCCACTCGTTTTTAGAGTTACATGTCTATTTTGGATTGTGATAGATTTCGTGGATCAAATCCCTCTCAGTTGGCACGAGTTGATCCGTGAAGTGCCTACCTGAACTGCATATAAAATACCAAGTTTCTAGAAAAATGAATTGGAATTTCCTTGCCGGTGCATTTCTGTTACGTTTCCGACCAAATTACACCGGTAATGTCACTCGTTTTTGCATTCTCGAACTTACCCAACTACCAATTTAACCTATAACGCAATACATTGACGGAATTTGGTGAAATAAAATTAAACAAACATAAACCCTAACTTCGTATTTACCTAGATCCGATTTACCTGTTCCCTGCATTATAGCTCACGGGATTGGTACCGTTGGAATCGTCTTTTAATTTCGAATCAAATGGAACAAGAATCACTAAATTTCGTTCTGTAGATTATGAGAAATCGATCGATTCTCATTCGGAAGGAAGTTGAAATCAATTAAAGAACCGCTAGATGAGGACCGTCCGATCGTGCTTAATAGAAATGGACGGCCCACATTATAACGTAGAAGATTAAGAATATATTAAGTTAATATAAATTTCAGAATAATTGAAATACCCATAACCTTAAAAACTTAATTAAATGATCTATTAGTGATATAAGAAGGTTAATAATCATCTTAATAGCATTGGGGAACAATCTAAAGATCTCAACAAGGCAAAACATGCCTTAAGATCGGTAAAGCCAAAAATGTGCTTTAAGACACCATAGAGATTGTATGACCTCAATTAGGATCTGAAATACCCCTAAATTAATTTAAATTAATTTAGGGGATTTCTTTTATTAAACCTTTAATAATAATATTAAGTATTAAATTATTACATGGAATTATGAATATTAAATTATTATATGGAATTATGAATATTAAATATTATATGGGGTTGTGAAATTTATTTAGGGGTTTTTCTCCTATTTAACCCTAATTATTATGTATTATTGTATAGTATTATGAATTTAATAATAAGATTTATAAGTCAATAAATCTTGGGAAAATTTCTAAACACTCCAAATATATTATAAAGATTTTAGGAAGTGTTGTAACATTGTTTTGAAACATAAAAGTCAATATAAATTCTAGAAACCTTAAAGCTTATTAAGCCTTGCTAGAGTTGACTTTTTGAGAATGGTCAAACCAGGCAATGAAACCTTTACCAATAAATAGGTTATGAAAAACCATGAAGATCGATAAAAAGAACGTCAAAAACGGATCATCCTACCCAAGTTATGCTAGATTGAAGTTTTGAATCAAAATTTAAGAGATGCCACGTGTCACTCTGTAATGGGTCGCCCATACTTAGCCGATTTCTTCCCTGATTTTCGTAACCGTTTGCCCTTACTTTGCCCTAAATTTAGACGACTATAACTTTTACATCTCTCAATATTTTTCCATGCCGTCTTCACCATTCTCTTCTCCTACAATTCCTCTTTCCAACCATTACTCATACAAACCCTAAATCCTTCTGGGTTAACCGGAAAATCGAGCCAAAGTAGCCACCTTGCGAAACTGTTTCCAGAATTCCATATTCCTCTTCGATTTCAGGTACTTGCGTCAATCATAACTTCTTCGTTAATCAACCAAAATTCGATTTCTTTAGCTCGTTGTAAAGATCTCTAATCCCTCTACAACTTTCGTGTTATGCCCAAGTCCAATTCGTAACCAGTTGGGAGATATAGATGTCTAAAGTTTCGGTTTCAACAGCACATAAAATAATACCGAAACGGAGAGGTAAACTCGTGTTTTGCGACTTCGATTTCTTTCTGTGTGAGGCGAGTTAGGATTAGTGCTTGCTATCATTGTGTAGATCTATGTTTCTTCTTTCTAACGAGCCCAAGAACATGGCCTAACTCGATCTAGAACGTATTTTATAGATCTCCAAAGTTGCCACCACGAACTGCTCAAAGTTCATGTTTTTTCCAGATTTCCGATTTCGAAATCACCCAAATTCGCACACTCCGGTGAGTCTCCGATCAAATTTCTCCGTTGTTGCTGTTCGTAGTTGTATTTCGATCTAACCCATGTGTTAATTTAGTCAATTTCGTATTAGATTAGGAGAATTGTAAGAATTGAAACCGATTTGTACTCTGTTTCGAAAATAAACCCTAACATTCGATTCGAATTCGAATCTTGATGAACTCTGCATTATAATTGGGGAAATTGACACCAATAGAAACGAAATTTGATTACGAATCCATAGAAACAAGAATCACTCGATTTCGTTCTGTGGTTAAGGAGAAATTTGCAAAATCGTACTCGCCCTCTTGCTGCTGTTCGCTGATGAACTCGACAAATATAGGCCGTCCGATCGTAGGTATTAGTAATGGACGGCCGAGATTAGATCTGGGGTTTAAGTTGATTATGTTTTATAATATTTCAGAATTTAACCCTAACTTGTTGAATTTAGTTAATGGCCTTCCCAAATGAGTTTTGACTTGAAATTTTAACCATAGATTCCTTATTTAATCTAGTTTATTTTGATGTAAATTATTATGGTTTTGGAGTTTTTAAACATAAGTTATGATTTTTACAAGTTACGGGTTTTCTGGAATTATTGGCTAAATTAAAAAGATATTTTTATGAAATAAAAATTTATAATATGTCTAAAATGTTATAGTTACTGTATATTAAGTTTGGGAATTTTTGGGCAACGGGAAAAGGTTTTAAAAATTGTGTTTGTGAGTTTTTCATAAGAATAACTTATAATATATAGTTTTTAATGTGATCAAAAAATTAAAGTATAGTTGATTAGTGAACTTTATAGGTTGGGGAAAATATAATAAGACTAATTACATTTAATACAGTATGTTTATAAATATTTTGGGTATTAACTTTAAGTGAAGTAAAAATTGTTACATATATTTATATATATATTTATATGAGAGAAATAAATAGAAACTTATATTAAATCGAGGAATTTAACTAAACTACATTCTATTTATTATGTATAATATGGAAGCTAATATGTTTAACTAAAGCTAAGGGAAATACTTTATTTTATAAACCATAAATCAGTTTTGGATATGTCTAAAAGATATTAGATATAGTTAAATACAATAGAATTTCTTAAAGAATGTTCTGGATAAATCTTAATATATGTAGGTATATGTATATATATATATATAAATACAATAAAAATAGATAAAGGAAATAACATTCCTTGTGAGAAATATAATAGGAAGGATATATATATATATATATATTATATATATATATATATATATATATACGATAAATAAATAATAAAAGAAATAAAATACCTTATAGAAAATAGGATATGAAGGAATTAATGAGTTAAACTAAACCTCTACATGATACTAATAAAAGAATATTATATGAGGTGGTATTAATTTATGGTTATAGGTTGAGTTTTTAGTTATCTTTGAATTTCTAAGATTTATATAAACAGTATTTAAATACACGTATATATTTAGTCAATGACCACAATGTAATTCTATAATTTGGTTAAGAAATTAATAAGTTGAAATTTAGGAATATTTGTAATTAGTTTACATAAAGTGTTACACAAATAGATCTTATTATATATTAATAATAAATGAATGAAATACTTTTACATTTAAATGTTCTTATTATATAAACAAAATAAAAATAAATGAGTTACTTTTACATCTAAATGTGAAGAGGATAAATAAGTCTAGATTTAATTATTTCTTAATATTTATAGTATTGAGTAATAACTTAATATTTTAAGATAAAATCATTAAAAGGGATTATGATATAAAACTACATTAAACTATGATTAGGAAATTAATCTAAATAATAATCCTTAAGTTTCTTACAACTAGTTAAGCCATATAAATACATTTAATACCAATATTCAGGATGTGAGTATATAGTTAAGTAATGTATTTAGTAGTTAGAATTTATAAGAAGGGTTGTAAATAGGAATTAGATACTTAAAATCTTTAAACCTTTAATTAGATGAAACTAGGTTACATAAGAGATTGTATTGATTTACCTTTTGACACTGGAAATATTAATGTGTCATTTGAATATAAGGTATGGAGATTGTTCAGAATATGTTATCTTATTAAGTAATTGATAATTTCACACTTACGAACCAGAATTTAATTCTTTGATAAATTCTACCTTATGCTAAGATATAATGTCCATCCTAATATGATAAAGGAATTAATTTATTAAGTTATTCTTTTGAAACCTTAGGTTTTGTGAACAATATAATGTATTTAAGACTTGAGTTTAACGAAGTTTAATATAAAAGGATTATACATGGTCTATAGAGAGAATGTGTGTACAAGTAAAACAGTTAGGGAATTAAATGTAAGTAAGGATACATAAAAGTTATCTTAAACACCTTATTATAAAGATGTGGTTAAGTAAATAATATACCTTGTGGATACTAAATATGAGTGTAACACCCCAACCACCACCGTACACTTAACATCAATCTGCAGCGGAAATCTCAACTCATCACATTACTTAATTCAATGGTGTTACACGCCGTTAACCACCCACGTGGCTAACAAGGCTAATACATATACATTTGTATCGGTCTGATGGACTAGATTCCCGAGCAACTACACAATACAATCCTCATTCCATTTTCAACATTTATTATATACATACATTCCAACTGTACCGAGTATTTACAAACTAATGCCGATAACAATTTCGGTCTTACTACGCTTACAATGCTTACGCCATTTAAATGGCTACCCATGTACAAACATCTACCCCGTCCTACTCTCGAACGGCTTCCAGCTCCTTGTACCTGAAATAGAAAAGGAGAGAAAGGGTGGCCCCCAAGGGGCTCAGCACCTTTGCTGGTATGGTAATCCCGCAGCCCACATGCTACCGGGCCACGCACAACTAATTGTCGTCTTAGCATGCAGTTGATTATATTTAAATCATGCATACAAGCCATCAACATACAACACACAACATTTCGCCTCAATGGGCTCAACCTATAACCAACACATCCACACTTAACCAACCATTCAATGATTCCTTAACCCTAGAGTGGCTCTCCTCTAAAACGGAGCTACTTCCTTAACAAACGTCATGTACCCATTAATCGGGTTATCCTTAAGCGCCTCTTGTCACAAAACTGGGATTCATTTCCATGATCCACACACTCCATATCATACAACATATCTCATTCCTCACATAACCAAACTAACCAACCTTTCTTGTTTCGACGTACATATGATAACATCACAAGCTTTTAAACATCCAATATATATATACATATACCATAGCATAGCAAGGGAATTTGCATAGCACCATAACATTACATAACACCATAAATCGGTTCTCACAAGGAACCTTCCTCCATAGTTAGTATACCATGTGCCTAGAGATTTTTACCAATCCCATGTTAAAGCTCGTTACCATCCTCGTTACCGTCCGGTTATATAGAACGGTTAACTTATACCCAAGGTGTGTCGGATATAGTAATCCCAAGCACACCGAACAACATTCGTATGCCCCTGTGGCCCGACGTGAGTCAGTAACTAGCTTTTTGGATAAGCTAGGAAGGTAGAAACCAATTGGAATACCACCTATAATACACCAAGAGAGCCGAACCGGATATGATATCGACTCCCGTCCATCACACGCGTGGCCGGAACAACCGGACTCCTCACCCCCCATTAGTACATATCACTTATAAATAAGTAGTTAGAGATCCATTATGGAGCCTACCACATCCCACACCATACGGTATCATAACCGAGTTAAGCACACAAGGGAGGTTCACACACTTGCATACAACAACAATATCCACTAACTCACAATAGCCGTGTTAGCACGTTCCCAAGGTTTGGGCCGTCACTCCGAATACCGATCACTCATGTGTTTCCTAGTTTTGGTTAGCTAAGGTTTACCACATATTTGAGGTTAAATGGTAATCGGAGGCCAATTCGCCACATAAATGAATTACTATAAACTCATTACTGTTTTAATCTTACAAGGTGGCAAACACTCAGTAAAACATATTGGCATACAACCGGTGTAATCCGGTAGGACACAGGTTGCAAGAAAACCATACCTGTCACCGGAGTCCCCTTTACCACCACGTCCCACTTATGTTCCTCGAGCGATTCTCGAACAACTGTTAACATCACATGTGTTTATTAACATCGGGGTTTGCTTGATTATTTAATGTCTAATGCTTATAATTTTTCCCCATTAACTTAGTTACTTAACTTCACTTTTTAACTTGTTTTACTTTCACATTTTTTACAAACTTTTCACCCACTTAATTGTCATTAAAAACTCACCTAACATGTCCTTACAACTCATAACATCATTAACCATCATCCCTCATTAGACATCATTTTCCAACCTTAAACAACATTTTTAGAGTGGTCCGGGACTTGGTCCTTACCTTAAGTCCCGGACCCACACATTAGAAAACTCTCGGGCGATTTTAATAGGGTGTTTTGGTCTTTATTGACCAACTTAATCACTTATAACATTATATGTTACAAACTAGCTTATAAAAGTTACTATTCATAAACAAGGCACATAGAAGTGAAATTTTTGATTTCCCATTGATTAGCCACCCAAATGTGATACTATATATTACATATGTTAATTAAAGAGTATGATGGACATTTAGCCATTCAAAACTTATTTACACGACAATTTTTCAAAAACGTGCTTTAAGACTTCTTAAAGCACATTTTGTGTTTTAACCTCGTTCAAGCTTGGTTTTCTTGGTAATTGATTTAATATGTTCATTACATATTAATAAGGTATAGGTATGACATTAGGTCTTATACAAATTTATCCCAAGCTTAGAGCACATTTTTGCTCTTATGACTTTAAGGTATTTATTGTGTTTTGTTTGGTTTCATTGTCTACCAAAGTTTCCTAGGACTTAGTTAGCCTTATAAAATCATAATTAAACATTATCAAGCTGGGTAGGCTCTTTGGTCCTAACCAAGTTCGCTCCAAGCTTAGAGCATGTTTTTGCTCAAAACCGTGTCTTAGTGTTTTATTGTGTTTTACCATAGTTTTAAATGGTTCATTTATATTTCTAAGGCACTTTTTTAGCCTTTAAATACCATAGTTTAACATTTACACAACATACCAAGGTTTGGGGTATTTTAGTGAGAGTTCGATAAGTTTGAGTTAAACTATAATATGGTTATTTCAGATGAAAAGTAATTTAACAACTTATGACAGATTAATAGATGATTGCAATTAAAGGCCATTCTGAACTAAGATAAGATAATTGATTTTAGTAGCTCCAATAAGTTATACTAAAATGCATCTACAACACTACGATTTCAGTATACGGGATGTAGATCTTAATTAAGTTAAGAGGGGAGACTTAGTTTATAATGGATTATCTAGTAGATATTGATAAAGATACATAGTCAATAAAATTGTGAAATAATAGTATAGTATTCTAAGATAAACCCATCATTGGTCGTAGCACGATGTATGTCCTAAAGTAAGAATAAAAGTATTGAGCTTAAGAATTGTTATTGAATTCTAAGATTGATTGAATACGTATAATGCACTTATGTTTTAAAGGTCTTTAATGTGAGAATTATGGTTAGGTATGGGTAAAAGTGGATAAGGGTGGAACAATTAACAAGTGTTAATAAATACATTCCTTTGTCTTACAACCTTGAGTTATACACATTCTAAGACAAGTCAAGGGTTATTCATAGCATTTAAGTGAGGGCTTAAAAGACAATTGAGATTTAGAAATAACAGTGAGGATTTTATTTAAGTTTAACGTGGGCTACAAGTGATTGATGATAGACTACCTTTAATATTCTTCAGAGTACTGTTGATTGTTTACGCAAGTAGATTAGAACTGCTACAACGTTACCAGGTACGATTTCTCGTACTCAGCTTGTTGTGTTTTGGACTTTATGGAATGTTTTGTACGATTCTCGTGCTACGTTATTTTTGCTGATTGACTTGTGGAATGTTTTGGAAAACGCTAACTGGCTTTAAGAGGAACTTCAAAAAAAAAAGAAATGGTTGTGTGACTGACTCAGCTTGTGTGACTAACTGAGCCTTGGATGTGGAACTCACTTGGGTATTGGTTTCTTCTACTGGTTGCCCGTTAGACATTGGCTGCTTAGGGTTTACGCTTCTCCACTCTGTAGGACTGAGTGTTTTGGTATTGCTCTGGGTAGTTGGTGATCTAGCGGGATTTTTGGAAAAAGTCAATCTTGGAATCTTTCTTTCGACGTGCGCGCGCGTCTTCAATGGTAACAGCAGGGGGCTGTATATATCCCTCGCCCATAGGGGCATTGATATTTAACAGTGAGGGGTGTATATCCCCTGTCCCAGAAAGGGACGTGATAGACAGTGAGGGGCTGTATATCCCCTGTCCTTAGTGGACGTGATAGACAGTGAGGGGCTGTATATCCCCTGTCCTTAGTGGACGTGATAACAGTGAGGGGGCTGTATATCCCCTGTCCTAAAAGGACGTGATTGGCGGTGGGGCCATCTCTCCCAGTTGAAACTATTCCACTCTTGAGTTCTTGGTTCTTGGATCTGTTTTATCATTCCTAGTCCTTTGTGACTATCTGAGTTTTTCTACTCCTAATGGGAATTGGGTTTAACTAAGGAAATGGATGTTCACTAACACATGATGTGATTGTGTTTCACTAACTTTACCTTTTCTATCATTTATCTTTATCCTTAACTTGTTACCTTTGACTTGGTGATTTTTAAGTGCCTTGTTTCCCTGCTTTACTTTCAAGAGTTTAATTCCAAGTTACTGTTTATTTTGAAGAGTTATGTTTTATAAGTTTGTTTTTGAGAATTGTACCAGTTCCATTCCGGGAACTGACCCGCCCCTTTTGGGGTGGGCTGCTTGGTTTCATCTTGCAGGTACGAATTGATTTACAGGTGGCCACGAAGAGAATGAGCGTTTGGGATGGGACTAGGTTTTGTGGAGAGTTAATGTGTTTAATTTATATTATGTTTGTGTTAAGTTTTTCTAGAGTTCAGACCGTAGCTTTTGTGGATTGTATGTTGTAAATTGGTGAGGTTTGGTGCCGGGTGTTTGGAACCACCCGATGATCTGTACGCCTTTAGTATTTTATTTTCCGTTTGTAATTATTGATTAGGGGCGTTACAGGATCCCAAGTGGATTAATAGTATTATAATTCAGTAATGAACCACTATAAAAACTATTCTCAAAGGAAACAAGCTCAAAAACATGTTCTAACACAAATTGTGCTCTAAAACTCCTTAAAGCACGTTTTTGAGAAACATTGACTTTCTGAGTGGGTTTTGAGTGGAGTTAGGTATTGGAATAGACCCTTGTATACTACTGTACTATAATGTCCACATTAGAGGTCTAATTCAAGATTTTCAAAAAAGTTTCACAAATATGGCATTCATTTTAAATAGTAACCGAAATAGTGCATTTTTAAAGTAATATTGACAATTCTAGTCAATGGTCAAGACTGACCCATCTTTATTATCCATTTGGCGGCAGCATTAAGGGAGGAGGACAGAACATCAGCCTTTATCAAAATATCTTGCCAATTTAGTGAATCATCACTTACTATTCCATTTCTTACTTTTCATTCCTTAAAACACAAAATCTTTCTTTCTCTTTCCCTTCTTCTTCCTCTTCCCCATTTCCGCCGATTTCCCAGCAGGTCCTTAAAGCTCTCAAGCTGTTCTTTCTTGAGTATTCAAGGCAAATCCACTTATTTCCACCTAAGGTAATGGTTTCAGGCATATGTTTAGCTCTTTTCTCATCTCTTCATCCCACCTACACATGGAACATATAATCTATCACTTTCCATGGCTTAATCTCAGTATTTTAACCCTTGAACAAGAGATATTCTCGGCTGAAGAAAACCCATGGGACCAAGGTGGTCAAAATTTCCATTATAATGGGAAAAACAACGCTTAAGGAGTTTCCTTTGCCATCCGGTTTTTCTTGGTCTGTTTTCTATGAGTTTATATACTCATAATCTTCATATTTTCATGTTGTGTTCAGTGTTAACCACTTGGAGCAAGAGTGGCTGAAAACCAAGAGAAAATTCATACTTTAAGGCATTTTTCCAAGGTAAAACCTATTACCATACCAGCGTTGCTGTTGTCTACATTCCCCATGTGTTTTTATGGTGAATTTAACACCATGTGGTGTTCTGTATACAGGCCGAATTTCATTTGAAACACCTTTCCCTTTTTAAGGTAATTTTTGCCTTAAATCTTACATTAATTTTTTCCTTATGGTTAGCTCATGCTTGGAGTATAACCATATCTTATTTTGGTGTATTAAGCATGTCTAAGTGCTGGGTTGATTTTTCCTCCAAGCTGCCGTGAGGGTATTAGGTCATTAGGCACCTAAATCAAGGTATAAATACCTTAAACTTATGTTATTATGATTTTTTCAGCTCATATAATATATGTGTTGTGAGAGAAGTTATTTAAATGGGTGACTTTAACCTAAGTATGGGCAAAATGACTTAGATAAATTAAGCTAGTCATTTAAGTGATTTAAGTAACATAATGGTCAAATTGACATTATGTGGAAGAATAATTAATTGTTGGAATAAGGCCGAGAGTTTATAGTAAATTTTAAGCTATTTTGTGTCATTTTATGTTATAAAGCAAAGTTGTAATAAGGCCATGTCATAGGCCATTTTAATTTAAGTTTAAAAGCTTATTTAATTTAATTTATGCTTATAGCATTAAGTTTGGGGTCAAACGGTATTACTAGTAATAATAAAGCCGTGGGCATAAATAAAAGGAATTTAGGGTTTTTAAATGAATTTAAATAAAATTATATCATTTTATAAAGTTTTGTGTCAAAATTGTAATTATAGGAAAGTTTGGGGTATATATTGTAATTACCGAGTGTTGGGCTCAAATTGGAATTTAGAAGTCAAGGTTGACTATATAAGGAGACTTTGACCATAATTTGGGAATTTATTGAATTAAATACCAGCTTATAATAAGCTAGGTATTAAAGTGGTAAAAGATTTATAAGTATTGGGTGAGAGTGTAATTTCCAAACTTAAGGGTACCAAATGGGGTTTAGAATAGACCTTGGGCTATAAGGAATTTTTAGGAGTTTATTTGGTTAAATTAGGAGTTAAAATGATTATATAAGTATAATATATGATATTTTATATCATTGTTACATATGGGTAACATATGTGGTATTAACCATAAATATTGAGAGTATAAGGTTAGGAATGATGTTTATTAACCTTTTGGTATAGTTGGTAATTTTTGGAATTATATATGAGGTTTTGTTAAGATAATGTATAATATATAGTTTTAAGGACATTAGAAACTATATGTTATAAAATGGGGTTAATTGGTGATTATGGAAAGTTAATGGGTTGGAATATAATTTAGAACAGACCTCGGGTCTGTTCGGTTATTTTTAGGAATTTAACCATAGGTTATAATTATATTAAGGTTTAAAGATTATCATATAGGTTATATATTATAAGTGTACAATGGAATATAATTTGGGGTTTGATTTGTACATTCTGGAAGTATAGGGAAATTAAATAAAAACCGAGAATGATGTGAGTAGGATAAATCGAAAAAGAAGTTTTGTACCAGTTTGGAGACCAGATGAGTAAAAAGTCTAATACCACCACCGTAGGTGTGTGATGCTAATGTGTAATCAACAACGCTCAAGGAGCATAAACTCGAAGAATAGAGTATTCAACAATCAGCCTGACAAAACACAGTGTAATGGCGGAAGCTAATATAATAGCGCATGCTGTAAGTTAATGTTATACAATGAGTAAGAGCACGTTGCGCAACACGCGGCCGTTGTATAAGTATTGTTAGATAATAATATGGCAAAACAATACCAGTGTGAGTCAAACTCAATGAACATACAAGTAAGTGATGATAGACAGACTGAGCAATAAGCCAGTGGTTGATACTATATGATAAGGAAAACAGTATGAATTCCTATGCAATCGCATAAGAGATTTACTGTCAAGAGTTTACGCCTCTGCACTCTGTATGACTGAGTGTTTTGGTATTGCGCTTGCGCGGTAATGATCGAGTGAGATAGCTAGGAAGTTTTTAGCAAAGGTTAAGTGTGATATAAGACAAGACTTAGGATGTGATAAAAACCCGTTGCATTAGACAAGCACGGTCGTACCAATAAAAGGTACTTGGTTGAACACCAGTGACTACAGTAACACGAATACCAAACATCGGTATGGATATACCTCAAGTGTGGGGAATAACCGACAGAGTACTACACAATAGGTAGTAGCTCAAATTCAACCGACAGTAAGTCGGAAGAAATCAAGTAAATCAATGTAGAATACAGTAAACGATTATGGAAGTGGAGAGAAAGCTTGTAACTCACCGAGTTCGCTCATAGTAAGTGAAACCACGCATCGGTTGAGAAACCGTTACTACCAAGATAAAGGTGATAATCGGGTATGTACAATACAGTAAGAATAATGCATGGGGCAAACTAAGCCCTAAAGTTATCAAGAGTTGCGCAACAGAAACTGGTGAACCAGTGATTCAAACGTTGAATGCGAATAGCGAACATGAGTGAATGGCAAACTAATGATGCCTAAAAGCCTCACAGGCCAGAATCGAAACCAGTTAAGAGTCAAAGTAAACTCTAGGAGAATTCTTGGTTAGGGACTAACGCGCCATATATGGCTAAGATCCTCAAACCAGAACACATTGTGTAATAAACCGCGTGGCGATAAACACTTCACGACGGTAGAATGTTCTAAACCAGTGATTAACTGATTGTTACGTGGGCGTAATCCCTTTTAAGGGGGGTAGAGCGCAGAACCACTTAGTGTCTTTTACCGTACAAGTGTACGTGAACTATGATGTGTATAGCACAAAATGATTTGTTTTGATGATTGGTGAGTGTGTTACATAAACATACACATTCATTCATGGTTAGTTGTGGTAATTACGCACGGAAGATGCGAATACCCTTGCGATAAGTGTGTTTATTGTGTCAACAAATGTGTGTGAAAGTATAAGTATAAGGGAGTAGAAAAAACTCCCGGGAACTAAAACCCCGAGAGTGTATGTTCATATGATACCAAATGTAATATTGTGTATTAATTTTGATAAAAATATATATATATATGGATATATGTATATATACATATTGTGATTTATGAAGAGGTATGACACCCAACGTAGAACCTAGTGAGAATTAAATTCCCTAGGTAACTTGATTTAAATAAATCGGGAAGATGATTGATGGACATAGTTCCACCCTTGGAGATGTAATGATTACGACTAGATGGATTAAACAAGATAGAAAATGGTACATGCTTGAATTAGTTGTTGTTTGAAAATGAAGTGGGAGGTGAAACTTGATTATCATGAGATCAAGGGAAGCCGAACACAAATTGGGGTGGAAAGATAGTTCAATTCTGATGCTGATCACATTAGGGTTGGATGATTCTTGAAACTCCCTATAAGTGGTCACAAATAATCACATCAAGAATAAGATGCAGTTAATAATAATTGGACTTGGAGTTGTATTGAGTTTTCAAAAAGAATTTTAAAATGGGTTTCAAAATTTTCAATTGGTATTTTCAAGACATCAATTAATAATTTTAAGATTCTTAGGTGGTATTTTCAAAGAAGGACTACCTTTATGTGACCTCGTAGAGGACTTTCAACTTGTATCCTTCCAATAAAGGATTTCATTATACTTAACCTCATAGAGGGTTTTTCCTATACTTGCTCACGAGCTGAGGACGTATGAGCCTTTGTCTTAGGACCGGTGACATGAGAAGTATATTTTAAAGATGTATGCAATTGTTTTGATTTCCCAAAGGAACGGGGACCAGAGTGTCCATCGCGACCGGTTCTGCGGGATCACAGTGTATATGTACTCTACATGGGTCTCGAACTCATGAAGAGATGGAAAAGGAATTTCTGGTTGATATACATGCTATGACATGTTGTGTGGTATGTGTAGTAATTATTATTTTGGACCTTGAGTCCTAATGTGATTGAATTCCGAAAGTGTTAGTTACTAGACCATGTGTCTAAAGGTTGTTATGTTATCAAGACCTAAGAGTCTAAATGTTGCTATGTTACCCAGACCTAAGAGTCTAAGGGTTGTTATGTATGTACAATGTTGTTAAGGTACCCGGACCATTAAGTCCGAGGCTACTAAGTAAGTATGTTGTGTTATATGTGGATGTGGATGTGTTTTACCGGACCATCAAGTCCGAGGTTGTGATGTAAAACATGTTTTGTTATGGAAGTTTATTATAAGTAATCCCGTATTCTAACCAAGGATGCGTGGGAAGTGTGAACTTCGAGGACGAAGTTCTTTTAAGGGGGGTAGATTGAAATACCCCAAACCTTAATATGTTAATTAACTATGTAATTATAATTTTCTAAGGCTAATTAAGTCCTTAAGATCATTGGTGAAGAAATAAAAACCAAAAAGAAAAAGGAAATGCGAAAAAAGTCACAAAACGTGGAAACGCGTATTTAATTATTTAAGAGGGTACATAACTTCATTAGGGTATTAATATATTTTTATACCCTAATTACATACTAAGGACATGTGGGAAAAATTCCGGAAGAAAACGGGTCCAAAAATGCGTTAAAGCGCTAACGGAGTCTAAAGCGCGGTTTCCGAGAAAACCCGAAAACGTGACTTTAAACAGTCAAACGACCCGTAAAAATTATAGTTGATCATATAACTGTAAATAACATTAATGGGAGTATAATAACCATTAAAATTAAATAAACGAGAAAATTCCGGAAAACGGACCCGGTTAGTGAATAGTGCTAAAACCGGGTAAATTAATGGGGTTTTTCTGTAAAAGACGAAAAACATTCCAGTGTGATATATTAGTGGGCCGGTTTTTTATTAATGTAGATAGCCCCTCACACATGACTACTTAGCTAATTAAATAAGTCAAAAAGCAAAAAGTGAAAAGTAACAAATACCCCACCCACACTCTCTTTCCTCTTTATTTCTTTTTCCTCTTTTCTCTTTCCTCTCTTTCTTTTCTCCTCCCCCAGCCGTTCTCTTTCTCCCCCTCTGGTTCCAACGATTTGTGAAGCCCTTCCATGGCTTCTCCTCCTTCTCAAGCTTGCCCATGGTGCTACACCACTCCAATCGAGAAAATAATTACATATTCTTCATCTCCTCATCATTCTCTATCATTCTCTTTTCAAAATTCGAAAATGAAGAACTTCATCTCCATGGGTTTTCCCCATTTGAAGAAAAAACACATCATCTTGTAGCTTGGAGTCTCCTCTTCCTTCTAAGGTAAAAATTTCATTGAAAAACTCATTCTTGCTCTCTCTCCTTGGTGACCGATTTTTTACCCCTTTGTGATGCCTTGTTTTTCTCCTTGTTCTTGAGCTCCAAATCGACCCTTCAATGGTGGAGAAGTTCCCCTCTTGATTCAAGGGTGAAAATCCCTTTGGAAGCTTCACAAGGTAAACCCTAACTTTGTGTTCTAGCCCTTTGATGAATTGAAATATTCCAAGGGTTTAGGTATTAATTGAGTGTGTTTTGTGTTCTTGGATGTTGGGATGGAGTTTGGAAACTCCATACCCTCTTAACGATTTTTGGAGGAGATGAGGAGCAAGAGGTGAATTAAGGGACTTGTGAAATTAAGGTAAGGAATCCACCTTAACCTTGTTATAATTGTTTAAGTGTTTGGGATGGGTAACCAATTTAATGAACCCAAATTGTGGATTAAAATCTGTGTTGGAATGTGTTAAATTGATGTTAGGAGAGGTTGTGAATTAATGTTGAGTTGAGGGCCTTAAGAGCCAAATGTTTTAAGTTGAGGATGATATTGTGGTTGTGGAGTTTATGGTGATTATGTTGCTGTTGATGGTGTTTGAGGATTTGTTATATGCTGTTAGGACCCTTGAAAGGTGTGGCTAGATTAGAATGTCAATGATGTGAATTGATGTTTTGGGAGATGTTAAGTTATGGGGAGGTTATGGCGAAATTTCGATAGGAAATGAGCGTTTTAAGGTGGCTTAGTGAACTAGAGGAGCTAGGTGTGTATAGGGTTGAGTAGAGATGTTTGATAACCTTGAAATGGTAAATGGAGGATGAATATGTGAGTGTATGAAATCTGTAGCTAATGAGTGTGGTAAAGCATTGACATTTCATGAAAAAGAGTTAGTGCTTGAATCTTGGAAATGGAGTTGGACTTGGGTTTTAGAATGGTGTATGCCTAGAATGATTGGTATGGCTGTTGAATGCTTTGTAAGTTTGGTAGGAGGTAAGAGCTATCAAAATGGAAGCTAGGAAATGCAACAGAGTGCAAAAGTGTAACAGGGAAATGGAGTTTTACAGAGAATTGACCAAGAATTGAAGTAAGAAGTAACCATGGATTTGAAGTGGTTTAGAGCATGTTTTAAGATGTTTAAACATGTAGGAAACATGTGGAGAGTTAGGAAATGATTGGAGGTGAGTTAGGGGTGGAAAGAGGTCAAAAAACTGTCAATTTAAACACCTACAACATGGTCCGGGTTGTAAACAAGTACCAAACCCGGACCACATCAAAAACGCACCAGAAAGCCACCCAGGGGTTGGTCCGGGTTGAAACCAGGACACAAACCCGGACCACATGAAAATTTGTCCAGAAACTGAAATCCGTGGTTGGTCCGGGTTTGTAAACTCGGACACAAACCCGGACCACCCTAGAAATGCACCAAAGAGTGTTATTAAGTGTGTTAAGATGGGGAAATGAATGATAATGGTTTTAGATGTTGATTAGGCCTTGTTTGGTGAGTTTTAAAGGCCTTAGATGGTGTAAACAAGTGTTAGGTTGGATGTGAGAAAATGTGAGTTTAAGTACACAAAGTTAAAAACCGAAACAACGGGATAACGGGTTAAGTACGGGAGTATAGTGTTACATACCGTAATGCTTCGATGTTAATGAAACATTTGAATGTTATCAGTTGAACAAGTGTGAACCAAGGAACGGGAGATCACCCGGTAAAGATAAACCATGGTGTAAGGTATGGTTTTCTTGCAACCTGTGTCCTACCGGGTTACACCGGCTTGTATGCCAATGTGTTTTTCTGTGTGTTGCCACCTTGCAAGATAAAGCATGAAATGAGTTTACAGTAATTCATTATTGTGGCGTAATTAATTCCGATACCGCTTAACCTTAGTTATGTGTTAAATAATAGTTAACCGTCCTTAGGTTCACATAAGAGATCGGTATTCGGAATAAACGTCCCCACCACGGGAACGTTCTAACTACGGCTATCCGTGCGTTAGTGTATGTTGTGATTAAAGTGTGATGTATGTGACTTGTTTACTATGTTGTTGTTGTTGGATACTGTTATCCGTGTTGTGAAATGGGATATGATTTCCCTTATGTGTCTAACCGAATTAGTAACACTATGTAATGTATGTATGTGATAAGTTCCATAAGGAACCCTAAACTAATAAGTATATGTTATGTATGGAGAGGAATCCGGTCGTTCCGGTCGCGCGTATTGTTTGGGAGTTATATATATATATATATGTGAATTAACTCCCATCCTGTTATGTAAGGGTTACTTCCTTCATTGGATTTCGACCTCCCATTAGCTTAGCCAAAGCTTACCTACCCAACTTCCAATCGGCTAGGGGGAAATCATGTTTAATGTTGGTAGGGTGTCGATGCCTAAGTTCGCTTCGACTCCCTCTTTGTTATGTTACGGTTGTGGTTCCTCCTTGAACTACACCCTCCCACAAGCTTAACCAAGGCTTACCTAACTCATCATTATTGGAGCTAGGGGGAAATTATGTATGTTGTGATCGGTCCTATATGAGGCCGCCACTCAAGTAAAGGAAATGTATGTATGTTGTGCTCGGGCTTATATCACCCCGGCATTCCCTAAGTAAAGTTATATCCTCTCAGAGGAGAGAAATTAAGTTGTGTATGTTATAAAGTGAAGTGTGTTGCTATTGAGTGTGTGTGCTAATTGTGTTTGTGCCCTATTAATTGATGTTTGCTTATAAGCATGATATGTGTGAGTTGGTGCATGTTTGAAATAAAATCAACCGCATGCTAAGACGACAACTAGTTGTGCGTGGCCCGGTAGCATGCGGGCTGCGGGATTACCATACAGCAAAGGTGCTGACCCCCTTTGGGGGGCCCCCATACATTTCAGGTATTATGGAGCTGGCAGCCGTTCGAGAGTGGGACGGGGTTGTTAGTTGTATACGGGCAGTTCATTTAAATGCTTATGTATTGTAGGAGTAGTAAGACCGAAATTGTTGTCGGCATTAGCTTGTTAATACTCGGTACAGTTGTAATGTAAGTGTATAAAGAATGTTGGACGTGGAACGGGATTAATGTGTAGCTGCTCGGGAGTGTAGTCCATCAGACCGATACGATGTATGTATGTTAGCCTTGTTAGCCACGTGGGTGGCTAACGGCGTGTAACACCAAGGAGTTAAGTTATGTTGTGAGTTATGAATTCCGCTGCGATATGATATTAAGTGTGTTATTTGTAGTTGGGGTGTTACAGATTAGTAACTGTATGGGTGCCGTAGTGTATTGTTAGAATGAGATACTGATGCATAGTTTGATGCATATTAATAGATTCTTAGCGGCGTCTCGAGGATCGCCAGAGGATTTAGCTGATTCATACTCCACGGTCTTATAATCCCGGTGCACGGTATGTTATTATGTGGCTTGATTGTCTCTGAGGATTTCCTTAGCTCAGACATTGTGTGAAAATCTGTGTTAAGATTGAATGTCTGCTTGTGTGAATTAATATGCTTGAGTTGTGTATTAATGCTGCCTATTATTATTACTATTGTACGATAACAGTACTGTTCGTATATACGAACATATTATAAAACGAACTAGCGGCAATGATGCTATCTTATATGTGTAATATAAGGAACGTAAGTAAAACGTTGTAGCATTAGGATAATAAGATATATATATATATATATATATATATATATATATATATTATATATATTATCCGAGACTTATATACGGAGCATTGGCCTTTTTTAACGCCGCTCTCGTATCTAACACTGGATCTTGAGTCGACATACTCAGGATGGACTAACGACCTTAGTCTGCTGTGTTAGGAAAATAGTAAGACGATGTGATGGTATAGATAAGTTAATCAAGAGGATGTGGCTCTTGCTGTGAATTGTGATCAATTAACGATACTAGGATGCCGTGTGAGTATCTGTAAGTATCAAGACAAATTTCCAACGGACTACAGATGGTTCGTCGGTCGGAGACTCTACCACTGGAGTGGCTACTGCCGTGGGTGACCCGCCATAGGAGATGGGTACTTAGAGGCACGTCGTTTTAACGAGACGTTGTCATTAGGCATGACTGAACAATTACGAACAACTATATTAGCTAGTACAGTAGGCGAACATTATTTGGGCTTGTCTGCCAAAGACGAGAATCTATATTTGTTTATAATCCTCGTTGTTTCGCCTTGTTGTTCACTGGTTATGCTATGTGGTTATGTGATGTGTGTTGGTGGATTTATTGAAATGAGTCGTTGTACTCATATGTGTGTTGTGAATTGGTTTAATTGAGTCGTTGTACTTATATCTATGTTGTGAACTGGTTGAGTCGAGTCGCTGTACTCGTGTGTGGATTTTGTGGATTGTTTGGTCGAGTGAGTCGCCGTACTGAATTATGAACTATTAAGTGTTTTGTTGGAGTGGAGTCTTCGTACTCATATAAGCGTTGTAACGCTTTCAGTTGGTTTACTACAATGTGATGTGTGAAGCCGGGGGCTTGTTTGCTATTTGAGTTTACTGCAATATATTTGTTGCTTTACAGTTTTTATATTAAACTACTTGATTGAAAATGAATTGCATGCTCTCGACCAATTAACTGAGGGTCTGAGGGGGCATGACAGTCATATAGTAACATACTCAGCAGGGGCTGATTCCATACCACAAACAAATATTTTGCAGGTATGCAGCTTTTGGTGTCGACAGAGAGCGGGACGCGCTGGGTAGTTTAGTCACAGTTGTTTAAATATGCACTGTTGTATTTCGATACGAACATAGAAACATGTATAGGATTGGGGTACTTAGAATGCTCACTATGATTGTATTTTATATTAGAATGGAAGGATAGATCTATCTCTTGTTGTCACTGTGGGAAATTATTTCGTATTTATGAATATATCAGTAAGCACATTATTACTCGTATGGGCGAGTGAGAACGGTGACACCAGTAGTTTAATTGTTTAGATTACTGTTGCGATTACAATGTTAAGTAAGACGATTAGGAGCCGATTAGAGTAGGGGTTTACAGAAGTGGTATCAGAGCGGAGTACCGCTCTGATGACAAGAGATAGTAGGATTTATACAGTGAGCATATGATTTGGGAATACGGGAAACGTTGTGAGGATACGTGACCTTGCGAGGTCGATACAATGCTTAATGCTTGCACACAATAGCCGTAGAGGCACTTTAATATTAAACGATCGGGTAAAGGTCTAACCCGTCCTCTTGACATACGTTAGGATGAGGTCTGGGTAACAGTACTAAGGAAGGATGAGGCGTAGCGGAAGGTGGTGAAGGTCCAGCAACCCCAAGTAACGCGAAGACAGTAGGAACCGCTCGCACTTGAATGAGAGAGCACCCCGGGAATTTGCTATGGTACCCCACCCGCCGCAGCCGTACCTCGAGTACTGCCTAGTGAGGCAATGAAATGAGAAGCACCACGGAGATAACTCTCCTGATCAGGAAGACCCGATGTGGATGCTATAAGAATTATGTTAAATGTAGAAAATAAGACTTTATGTTTTGATGAATTGTTTAGGACCGGGGGTCCTGGTAATGACGTAATGTCTACCATACCAAGTATGAGATGAATATTAAACCGAGGTTGAGGAGATAATTCCCGTAAGACTAATGGGGCTAGCTTGCTATAAGCAAAGCAACCCTGTCCTACATCCAGGAAAGCACTGATAAGTGCGCTTGGGGGGAAGAAAGTGGAAACGACGAGTAAAGATTAGTTTATGAGATATGTAACAGACGGAATGGATGACCTTTTCGAAGTCCCACCCCGAAGCGAGTAACTCTAACCCATGCAACACTGAAGGTTCAAGATGGCCTCACATGCATGAGGAGAGATCATGAGAGTTGTAGAAATAAGAACTCGCTAAGTTGCTACCATGCAACGTCTCGAAAGGGAAGTAAGACCTTACTACACCATGGTAAACTTGTGGGAACGGGTGCGGGAATGAGACTGTATTAATTTGAATACGAACTTCTTCAACAGGAGTAGAAACCCGATTAGAGAATAGCACTGCACTGACACACACCGTACCGGTGGCTCAGTCTGCATGGCGCACTTGCCGCAGCAAGTGCCACACTAACCAAAGTACTAAATTTCAACCTGCCTTGCGCACTTGCTATAGCAAGTGCAGCAATGGTAAACTATCCCCAAAGGACCGAGTAGTCCGGGTGGTTACCAATAAACACTAAACTTTCATGTGAGTTCTGATAAGTGTCTAAATGAGCATGTTTTATGAGTGTATTTCATATATTATATCAGCACTTTTCTGCTCATTTCTCACTTATAGTATGTTTTTCCTCTGGTTTATGTTTTATTATTATCTCACAAATTTATTGGTTTAACATGAGGAAAACCAAGCTGGAAGTAAAGTAGACGAAGAGACGAACACATAGACGCAAACGGCTCAGAAAACGGAGTCCAAACGAAGAAGCTAGAGCCGTCGAAGTTAGAAGAGATTAAGTCACGACCACAAGCTACAACCGAGGCGGACGTGTATACCTTGCAACCGCCCAAGAATGGCGGACGAGAGACAGGGGCAACCGCCCCTAAGCAGGCGGACAAGAGAGGGCAACCGCCCATTAACTGGCGGACAGGACACAAGGTGTCCGCTCAATACGAGGCGGACGAGACAAATATACAACCGCCTGTTATCTGGCGGTCAAGGAGGCGGTTGTGACTATTTTCAGTCGCGACCAGTTTCTTCTTCTTCGCGCCGACTTGCAACTCTCATCTGCAACTCGCAATATCTGCTCCGCCTACCTTAAATCGCTCACGCGTCGGCTCTGTCCCCTGCATTAAATGAAGCAATCAGTCTGCAATCAGTGCTCAATCAATGCTCTTCTTCATCTGCAATCAAATTGGTACGGATCGATCTTCTTCAATCCTCTATATAAACTCACTCCAACAGCACCATAAAATACACCACGCACGACGGGAGTCTGAAGAATTCGCTCACCACACTCATCCATTCCCTTCCACTCATATTTTCCTCCCGTAACACCACAACATTCCACACTCACGCAGTAACAAAAGAAATAGAAGAGCAGCAGTGAGAGCGAGAGCAGACCAGTTCTTCCTCTGAATTAATGTCAAAATCTATCTGTGTAATCTTCTTATCTCCGTTAATGTCTAAGTATTTTCATTTGTATCCTAGGACGGGGGTTTATTTCTAATATTACGTAATTAATATTTATCACCTGTCTCTCTTATTTAACTTGTACTAATTCCTTTCAACTAATATTACTAAATGCTTTGCGCGACAAACGACTGCATTTATTGGGTAACTATCAACATATGATTTGGAGATAGTCTAGGTACCACAAAGGAATTAATCTTAGTATTTACACTCCGGACTGAGCAGGAAAATATTAAGGCTTTTATTAAGAGTTCGAAACTGACAATTATTAACTCTAGTAGGCAATAAATAATTGAGACAGGTTAAAATCTGTTTAAGTAATTTAGGAAATTCCCCCGCTATCCTAGGATACATTTTTCCATTCACATCAATTAATTCACCTTTTTACTGTTTTTTATTTTCTGTATTAATCAAACAACAAATCAAGCTTGCCTCAGGCTAAACCCCTTTTTACAGTTTTTAAGTAACTACCAAGACTAGGATAAATTGAACAATCTCCCTGTGGATACGACACTTGTTTTACTAACTACGACCGGGATTTGTTTGCAGCCCGACGTTTATATTTGAGTTTTTAATTTCTTTCTTTTAATTTTACACCAGTTTAACCACTCAGAAAATAACCTTCTGCAAATTGGCGCCGTTGCCGGGGAGATTGATTCCATCAATTTCCCTAGTTTCCGGTAGTTCACTCGCTATATAGTAATAATCTGTTAATACTATTAAATTGTTAATCTTGGACATCTGAATTGGACATCGGACTTCTGACCTGACTTGGACATTTGACTTCGGACTTTGGACATCTAACTCCTAACATCTTAATATTATTGTCATTTCGTTCCATTGTCATTTCGTTCCATGTCCCTAACTACTAACTTAAATTTTCCTGTCATTTCTTTCCATTGTCCTTAACATTTATTTCCATTGTCCTTAACATTTCTTTCCATTGTCCTTAACATTTCTTTCCATTGTATACTAACTACTAACTTATAATTTCTGTATACTAACTCCTAACTTTAATTTTCTGTCATTTCTTTCCCTTGTCATTTCAATTTTCTATCTACAAAAAATAATAAAAAAATATATCAGTGTTGTTTAACTAACGTTTATCAGCCTAACCAATATCTCTGTCTTTCTTATTCTATTTACTAATTAATTTCACAGTTTCTCACAAACCACAAGTTATCTTCTGTGCATGCCAAACACTCGAACCCGAGGCTCTCCACCAATCAGTCCGAGCCCCGAACCCGAGCGCACTTTATTACAAGCACAAAGAAACCTGAGAAACCAAGCCATGGCCAATAACGAAGTTATAAATGAAATTGACCATGCAAATCAACCAGAACACCGTGCCCTATCTGATTATCACCAACCTAACACCGAAGGAAGAGCATCAGCCATAGTTCTCCCCGAACTAACACCAGAAGAAGCCGGACGATGGGTTTTCAAAACCCACTACATCACCGCCGTCCGGGATCTAGGCAAGTTTAGTGGAGCGAACCCAGATGAAGCCCCAAATCATCTGAGTCTCTTCCTAGACTTCTGCAATTCCTTTGGTCAGACCGGCAACGTCAAAGAAAGAATCCGTCTACAACTATTTCCTCACTCGTTGTCGGATTCAGCAAAAGGTGGTACCGAAGCCTTCCCTCCCGATCAATCACCACATGGCTGCAAATGGCCCAAAAATTCCTTGCCAAATACTACCCAACCAGTAGAACGAGGCAATTGATCGGTGAAATCAACACTTTCTGTCAGGAGCCGGGAGAAACGTTGTACGACGCATGGGACAGATTCAAGGATATGCTAATGAAATGTTCCCACCATGGTCTTGACGATCAATCCCTCTGCCTGTCATTCTTCAACGGTCTGGATGATGGGAACCGACTACTCGTCAATTCCTCTGCAGGAGGAAGTTTCATGATGAAATCTCCTAAAGAAGGAATGGACCTTCTCGAAACCATGACGAGCAATACCAGACAGTGGACGAGATCCAAAGGAAGAACGCCACGAGCAGCAGGCCTACTCCACGTTGAGCCTACGGATCATTTATCAGCCCAGATCTCGTCCCTTGCAAAGATGGTGGAAAAGCTAACAACATCACAAAACGAAATTGTAAAAACAATAGCTTCCCCACCTACAAGTTCACCACCAGCTCCACCTACAGAAGGATGTGTCATATGCGCCGGTCCTCATGAAACTCATCAATGCGAAGGCAAAGGCCAGTACGAGGAAGTACAATTCATAGGAAACCGCCCCGGTAATTCCTACAACAATAACATCAACTACCCATGGAGAAATCACCCGAATTTCTCATGGAAAAATAATGATCAGAACCAAGGAGGGCAGAACAACAATTCCAATACCTATCAGGGAAACCGACCCCAACCAAACTCTAATATGGGTTATAGAGCACTAGGTGCCCCTCCAGGTTTCCAACAACAGCAACAACAACAACCATCTTCATCCTCTGTTGATCCAAACGCAGAACTCAAAGAGATGATGAAGGGTTTCATGTCCATAACTCAGAACCAGCTTTCTGCACAAGAAGCCTTCAACCAGAAAATCGAAGGTAAATTCAATCAACTTGCAGAACATCTTGCTCGAAGACCGCCAGGGGCTCTTCCCAGCCAAAATGAACCAAATCCAAGAGAGCAAGCCAAGTGCATCTATGTGAAGGAGCACGATGAAGAAAAGATGGAGGTGGCTAAAACAGTTACGATTCCAGAACTACACCCTTCCCTCCAAGAGTGGGTTGTAGCAATCGAAACTTCCAAAAGGAATGTAGCTGAACTTGAAAGCACCGC
Organism: Limonium bicolor; assembly: GCA_023374045.1. NCBI lineage: Eukaryota > Viridiplantae > Streptophyta > Magnoliopsida > Caryophyllales > Plumbaginaceae > Limonium > Limonium bicolor. The sequence continues at coordinate 96,277,438 of CM041783.1, read as the reverse complement.
CAAAGTCTATAAAAATCGCATTCAATCTGAGAATACCTACCTTGAGCACTTGGTGGCCGGTTATGAAAATGAGAAGCTCGACTTTGAAGAAGAAGGAGAAGAGGTTAAGGCGATAACCTTGAGAAGCGGTAAGAAAACCGACGAGATTCACATCCCGCAAAGATCAGAAGAATCCAAAGAGGATAGTGAAGAAAAAGCTGAGGCCCCTGTAGAAAAGACATCTCCAAGCGTCCTCACTATTCCACCAGCTTCAAAACCTTCTCCACAAGAACCGCCTATACCATTTCCCCACCGACTCCAGAAGCAGAAATTGGATAATGAATATGGTAAGTTTCTGGCAATGCTGAAACAACTAAACGTCAATACAGTTTGTAGACCTCATTGCCAAAATGCCAAACTATGCCAAATTCCTCAAACACTCATATCCAACAAAACTAAATTGGCCGAAGTCGGTACGGTACCTCTCAATGTAGCTTGCTCAGCTATTCTGCAACAACCACTACCGTCAAAATGCAATGATCCGGGCAGCTTCACTATTCCAGTCACAATTGGTAGCACCTCATTTCCATACTCCCTATGCGATCTGGGTGCCTCCATTAATTTGATGCCCCTCTCCACTTTCAAAAAGCTGGGAATTGGAGAGATGAAAACCAAGATGACCCTGCAACTGGCAGATGGTTCAGTAGCTTACCCAAGCGGAGTGGTGGAGGATGTTATCATTAAAGTGGAGCACTTATACTTCCCATGCGATTTCGTCATTCTAGACATCGAAGAGAACTCCACTACACCTCTCATCCTTGGACGACCATTCCTTGCCACAGCCGATGTGCACATTTGGGTAGCCCAGGGGAAAATCACCCTTCAGGCTTATAACGAAAAGCTGGAGTTTGCATCAGGAAGATCTCCAGATAACAAATCCAAAGATCTCAAGTTCGTAAGGGATACTCAATCATCATCATCCCCACTTCTGTTTATCCCCTTCCAGACGGCATGTCTATTACAGAGATACCACCACCAATCCCGGACGAAGAGCGGGATAAGAAAAGAAAACATGCATCCAGGTGGACTCTCAAAAAAACCATCGAGTCATGCTTTGGATCTACTCCTCATAACCACCCCCCATGATCGATCTAACGACAAAGCGTCTAGCCAAAGACGTTAAAGAAGGGCAGCTTTCCGGGAGGCAACCCGGACGAACTTATCTTTTTATATGCTTTTTATGTTGTTTTAATTTTCAGGTTCCCTTTAATTTTGTTTTTGCTAACTCTTAACCCCGTTTATAGTATGGTTGCTTCTAGTGTCTTATGCAGGTGCAATTTCATGTCTACACCGCAACCAAGCTACGCTACTTGAGGCTGAAGCTCAAGTGTGGGGGAAGTTCAATACACGCTAGCAAAAATAATCTCAGGGGAGTACCAGTTTCTTTAATTATGCTTTTATTTAAATAAATATGCAGAGGAGAGTTTATGTGCTTAAATGATTATTCGTGAGCTTCGTGTTCTCTCTATTTTATCTACTTACCGAAAAGGTCTTCTGAAACCTTCCCTTGTTTTTCTAGTGAACAATGAGGACATTGTTCAATTTAAGTGTGGGGGAGTGTGCCCTTTTCGGTGACATTTTATGCTAAAATGCTTAATCTCTCTGCTTATCTTGCGTTTGTTCAAATTCAATATCGTGGACCCTTTTTATGTGTGGTTGTTCTCTTTAAGAATAAATATTGTTATGAATTGTGGGATAAATGGTACAAAATGTACAAAAATTTTAAAATTTTGATTACTTTTGAGGAGCATTTTTATGCGGTGTGACCAAATGATCTGAAATGGATGGATTTTTATTACTCAGGGGTTCTTTCTGTCTTCTTTCTTAGGGATTGCTAAGGGGTGCTTCTCTGTCAAAAAAATATATATAAATAATAATAAATAAGGGACTTTCGAGACACCATTGGTAACCAACAAAGAGAGTTGAGTGTTCTTAAATACGAAGGCTTAATGCCTACATATTATCTTCTCATCTCTTATGCAAAAGTGAAACAAATGCTTAATTCTATTTTTCCTTTTGTTTTCTCCTCAATGCCCATTCTTGAGAGAAGTTGGCCATGGTAAAAGTTCTCAAAGTCACCTTAAATCAAGAAGCATTGAAGTACTCCGGATCATACCCCGAAACTCTAATTTTTATTTTTGCCCTGAGTACACCTATGCCACCAGTAGGTGATGGATCACACTCCTCTAAAAAGTTTAAGATCATGTACTATTGACTTCTTTATCCTACCCTTCATAATAATATTTGTTATATTGAGCATTCCCTACTTGTTTGGGTACATGGTTTTGCTTGAGGACAAGCAAAAGGTAAGTGTGGGGGTGTGATAAGTGTCTAAATGAGCATGTTTTATGGGTGTATTTCATATATTATATCAGCACTTTTCTGCTCATTTCTCACTTATCGTATGTTTTTCCTCTAGTTTATGTTTTATTTTATCTCACAAATTTATTGGTTTAACATGAGGAAAACCAAGCTGGAAGTAAAGTAGACGAAGAGACGAACACATAGACGCAAACGGCTCAGAAAACGGAGTCCAAACGAAGAAGCTAGAGCCGGTCGAAGTTAGAAGAGATTAAGTCACGACACACCTACAACCGAGGCGACGTGTATACCTTGCAACCGCCAGAAAGTGGCGGACGGAGACAGGGGCAACCGCCCCTAAGCAGGCGGACAAGAGAGGCAACCGCCCATTAACTGGCGGACGGACACAAGGTGTCCGCTCAATACGAGGCGGACGAGACAATATACAACCGCCTGTTACTGGCGGTCAAGGAGGCGGTTGTGACTAATTTTCCGCGACCAGTTTCTTCTTGCGCCGACTTGCAACTCTCAACTCATCTGCAACCGCAATATCCTGCTCCGCCTACCTTAAATCCTCACGCGTCGGCTCTGTCCCCTGCATTAAATGAAGCATCAGTCTGCAATCATGCTCAATCAATGCTCTTCTTCATCTGCAATCAAATTTGTACGGAATCTTCTTCCAATCCTCTATATAAACTCACTCCAACAGCACCATAAAAATACACCACGCACGACGGGAGTCTGAAGAATTCGCTCACCACACTCATCCATTCCCTTCCACTTATATTTTCCTCCCGTAACACCACAACATTCCACACTCACGCAGTAACAAAAGAAATAGAAGAGCAGCAGTGAGAGCGAGAGCAGACCAGTTCTTCCTCTGAATTAATGTCAAAATCTATCTGTGTATCTTCTTATCTCCGTTAATGTCTGAGTAATTTTCATTTGTATCCTAGGATGGGGGTTTATTTCTAATATTACGTAATTAATATTTATCACCTGTCTCTCTTATTTAACTTGTTTTAATTCCTTTCAACTAATATTACTAAATGCTTTGCGCGACAAACGACTGCATTTATTGGTAACTATCAACATATGATTTTGAGATAGTCTAGGTACCACAAAGGAATTAATCTTAGTATTTACACTCCGGACTGAGCAGGAAAATATTAAGGCTTTTATTAAGAGTTCGTAACTGACAATTATTAACTCTAATAGGCAATAAATAATTGAGACGGGTTATAAATATGTTTAAGTAATTTAGGAAATTCCCCCGCTATCCTAGGATACATTTTTCCATTCACATCAATTAATTCACCTTTTTACTGTTTTTATTATTTCTGTATTAATCAACAACAAATCAAGCTTGCCTCCGGCTAAACCCCTTTTTACAGTTTTTAAGTAACTACCAAGACTAGGATAAATTGAACAATCTCCCTGTGGATACGACACTTGTTTTACTAACTACGACCGGGATTTGTTTGCAGCCCGACGTTTATATTTGAGTTTTTAATTTCCTTTCTTTTAATTTTACACCAGTTTAACCACTCAGAAAATAACCTTCTGCAAGTTCATACACAATGAAGCAAGACATAAGCTCTTAAGGGCAGGGATACGAACCCTTGGGTTGGAGGTTGATAAAACCTCGGAACACCTGGCAAGTCTTACCATTAAACCTGAAAAATAATACACCATTTAGTAGAGGTGTGGACAGGGAGTCAGGAGAACAACAGTAAGTAGCGCCATAAGCCTAACCCATGCCGGTATGGACATTAACACGTCAAGTATACCGGTGGGAGTTCGTGTCTTCAGGACCGCATAACCATATTTAGGGAGTGAGCGACACTTGTGGTTAAACCACTACCATTGAACATTGCCAAAGGGCAAGAAGTGAGCTATACGAGCCAAGACTTTATTAAAAACCTATCCGACTGAGTGGATGAAAATAATAAGACAAGTGCCGTTATTGTCAGCTATTTGGGAGTTGTAAGAGAAGAATAAGCAGATGCAAACATGCAATAAAGGGGCCGATTTTAATGCCCGCACCACACACACCGGGGTTGTTGTGAATCCATTTGCTGCTAGACTCCCGTACGAGGGCAGTGGAATTAAACTGAATAGTGAATTTGCCCAGGATGGAAGATACCGTTACTCGAAGAGGATGGAGGAAATATGTGTTGAATAAGAGTTAGACGACACAACGAAGAGCGACGATCAGAAGAACCCACTAAGTT
>CM041783.1:96236882-96272364 GCA_023374045.1 Limonium bicolor | reverse complement strand
AAATTTGGTTTTATATCTAAATTCTTATATATACATATTCACCCCAAAACTTTTATAAACTTAATATTTTATGTCATAAATCATTTTAACATAACGTTTTCGGTCAACTCTTTGACCATAGTCTCATTTTATACTTAATACATTAATATACCCATAAACTTATATGTTTCTCGGTTTTATACCAAACTTTCCAAAAATTACAAAGTAGCCCCAAAACTTTATAAATTGTTATTTTAACTTCTAAACACTTATTTAATTCAACCAAAATTCATAATATTAATTCTCACACTATATTATATTATAATTATGCCATGGACACACTTAATTCTCGGTAATCTCATAACTTACCCCAAAATCTATAAAAATTATATTTTTACCACATAACTTATTAAACTAGTCATTTAAACACTAGTAATTATTTTTAACTCACCCAAAACTCATAATGTGTATTTATATACATATTTAGCTCATTAAAATCTATTCTTCATCATTTGAATTTGGCAATTATAATATGTTGCCATATAGTTTCTAAAACTTGATTGATAACTTATAATAATTATACATAAATACATATGAGTCATATAACTCATGTAAAAATTATTGTAATGTCTTAGATGTATTTTTATCTCAAAATAGAGCATATTTGTCCTAGACAATTCGGTATGAATAAATATTTAACCTAGGTAACTTTTGTGACACTAAAATGTAACTAAAGGTAAATATTTTTCATATATGTTATAAATTATATGTTTGGTATATGTTACCATATGGTTTTGGTTTTAAACTCCTAAGAAGGTGTACCTAATTTTTGTACAATTTTTGATAGCTTAAACAAGCTTAAAACAATAAAGATTTGCTTAGTAAACTTACTCTTAATAAAGGATGATTAAGTACTTGGACTTCTCTTGAATTCCCAAGCTCCCTCCAATGTAGATTGATGTTCCTCTTCGGTTTTTATGCAAGAGAGGAAGGGGTTTAGGAGTTTAGATCTTAACAAAGACCTTAAGTAGATTTATAAGTAGTTTTCCAAAGATTTACCTTAGGCTTTTCTTCTTGAATTTTCGGCACACCTAGGAGGGATGGAGCATTAGTTTTCCTTCATGAAATTGATGAAGAAAATAGCTTTAGAAGATGTAGAACTTTGGATACACATAAAAAGTGTCTTTAGGATTTTCAAGCATGAAAAATACCTTAAGATGATCTTGGATGTTCCAGGGATTAATGTTGATTTAAGAAAACCTCCTTGGTGTATTAATTGATGCCGAAATGTTGTAGTTGCCCTAGGAAGGTTTTTGCTTCAAGACTTGATGAGAAATGCTAGGAAATTACCTTAGAAATGAAGATAGAAGTTAAATCTCCATTAATGGACTTAAGAGCTTCAAAGGAAGAAGATGAAGATGAGAAGGGAGAGCTTACCATTTCGTTGGTGAATGGCAAAGGAAGGGAATGAGTGTTCACGTAGGAAATAAGGTGAGAATAGAAAGGATTCTTCTTTTGATAAATTAAATGTCAAATTTGACTAATCTTTTCCTTGTTTAGTATTTGTTTGTTTGGCTCAATAAATGGCCTTATTTCATGCTTGCTTTTCGGTCATAATACAAGGAAGAAAGCATGGCTTGTTTGATAATTGCAAGAAGGAGACAAGGACTAAGTTAGGTAAGGTGTTTTCTTTTGAATTTTCAAAGTAGAATACATGTCATTTATTGTCCTCTTTCTCTATACAAATTAGGTAATATGGCTGTAATATAGCCTTTGATTTTTGATGATTTAAAACATTAGAACATGGCTAGGTTAGCTAGGTATTTTATTTGAATTATTATAAGGCAATTTGAGCCTCTTTCCTTGCTTGAAATTGGCACTAGTGTGCTGTACCAGACAATTTGTTTTGTCTATATTTGACTATGATTTATGCTACTTAGGTAGGGTATTCTTCTGACTAAATAATGAGGCAATTAACCTCCTCTTTTACATATCAAAATCGGCAGCCACCATATTAGAACATGGGTGTTTTGTTTATATACTAGCGCATGGAATAAAGCTAGATCTAGGATGCTACTTTTGTGTATTTAATTTCCATTGTTATAATATAAGCTAATCTCTCCTTGTTTGGTGCAGGAAAATCGGTGAAGAGGTTCCCATTTGACTGAATAAATTGACACAAAACAACATGGCATGTGATAAGGTGAGTCATCTTCCATAAGGCAATTTCTTTTGCTAAAACTAGTAAAAAGACACTCCAAATGGCGCCTACTGTGGAGCAAAAACGAGATGGATTTTTAATTTGATTTTTGTTACACTATATTGTACTAAGGCCATAATAATATGTGTAATAGGTTCCAGATTTTATTTGGTACATTTACACTATGGTAAAAGATGAAAGTTTTAAGGTAAAAATGCTGATTTTAGGTAACTTTTTGATGATTAAATCGCTCCCACTTGTACTGTGAGTTTAGTACTGTCATTAATTGATTTAGAAGCTCAATTTATCCCCTTTTAAGATTATCAACTCGTGGCTCCTCAAAAACTTCAAGGTAATTGCGTAGAACGCATTTTTGTGACACCCGAAGGTGTATTTTTGTGCTTTAAGGATTTTCTGAAAAATAAGTAGTCGATATGAGTTCCAAGTGTTTATTGACATTGTTTATAGTCAATAATAATATTTTAAGGTGTTACATTGAGTGATATGGGGTTATATCAACTCAGAACACCACTCCCGGGCTAACCAGGGCAAAAAGGAGCGTTAAGAAATCCCTCCGAGGATTTTGTTGAATTTTGAGAAACTAGCTCGTGGGTTATCTTTAGAATGATTAATAATGATTTTAGTAACTCTAGGAATTAATTTTTTAGAAGTTCGTGGCACCTCGGCACTCCTCCAGGGCATTCCCGAGGGTTTATGGGACCCTCATAAGGCATCTCCTAGCACTTTGAGTTTAACTGAGAATTTAGCTTGAGCACTTCATCTTATATGTTTAATATAGTGTGATGGTGCATTTGGAATGAAGTGTAATGCTTTACTTCATCCTATAAAGTATTTCCGGGACTTTCGGGCCTTAAGGGCCTTTAAGGGAACTCCCGAGCGTTTTGTATTTTCCCACAGTTTTAGACGTGGTCCTGTGTTCTAAGGGTCATATAATGATCCTTGATTAACTTTACATAAAGTTTATACCTTATATAACTTGGTTAACTTAAGGTCGGGCTTTAGCGCACGTTTCTGACCTTAAAGAGTTTAGGTGCGTTTTAACGCCTAAATGTTTATATACTTCCTTTAGGGTTTAGTAATCCTATAAATAATACTTATTTATCATTATTTAATTATTTTGATGTTAGGGGTATTTCAATCTACCCCCCTTAAAAAAGGACTTCGCCCCGAAGTCTCATATCTTAATTCATAAGGTTGTGGGGAATCAAGTTCCACTAAGCATCCACAACTCAATTCTATTTTTGGGATCAAGTCCCAAGTTCCACTACTTTTAAGTTCGTAGTATATACCCAATCATAACATACAGTATAATGAACATGAAAGGTCATCACCAAAATTAACTTTAGTGCAGTGCAACGTAGTGCACATAACTCATTCATAGTAGTGTGGCACAATACAGATCATGCAAACACGGAGTCATTCCAATATAGTGTAACGTAGTACACATAATCACGTAGTACCAAAGTAACCTCAATATAGTGTAACGTAGTACACATAGTCCATTCATGCCAGTGTAACGTAGTACACATCATCAAGTAAGAGTTGATAGAATCACAAAGTCATACTTGTAAACATACAAATCACAGTGTAACAGTACAACGGAAGTGTACTTCCATGCTAAAAATGCTAAAACACAGTAGGCTCTCCCCCCCTTAAAAAGAAGGGTACGCCCCCGCACCCTAGACTAGACTAGTATAGCTAGTTGGTAAATAGTGAAGGAATCTTCACTCTTATTTTTTACTTATGATTAATTTAAAAGATAGCCTCTTGGCTGTAAGACCTTTATTTTTGGGTAAGATACGTGAAGTACGTTGTGCATTCCCCTTGGACTCAGTAGGTAGTTCTAAATGATGGGACCACCACGCTTCTGCTGCGCGACTCTGATTAAATAATGTCTAATCATTCTGGGATAGTCTTAAATGCGCTTCATAGGTGGTATGTTTAAGTTTGTTTATGTACGTATGTATGGTTGATGAGTTTTGTTCATCATTTCCTTCGTTTGGTTATCATTGTTGGTCTTGTCTGGACTTCTGTCCGTTTACGGGGTATTGCCCCTAAAAATCTGTGTATTCACTGACATGCTCTATTTGCATTATTATGCTTTTATATTTGAATCCCGTATGTATGGGTGAAGGTGATCTTCCATCTTGTTTGTTGCCAATTATTCCATGTCTTGTTGAGATTGTTGGATCGATGTGCCGCGTTATGTCACTGCTCTCGATTATCGTGTCTCGAAGTAACTGTTAGTTGTAGCATTGCTTGGTATTCTTCATTGTATATTTATTACTGTTCGTCGAGCTGCCAATAATATTGTATAATTCGCCCTGCTTGTGATGTTCATGTGTATGCCATGCATTCTTCAGTATCCTCTGTGGGTAAATATACTCCGTGGTTTTCTTCACACCAGTCGTCTTCGTATGTGGGGTACCTTCTTGGTATATTACTACTTACTCGATTGGTTTACTATATATATTCCCCATTGACAGTGGTAGCGTCCAGATAGTGAGGTTCATCATCTTGTCAGTGTTGTCGATGCATTCAGTGGTTCAGTTGTTGTAGCTGTAAAGTTGCAGTAATCTTGTTGGTCATAATTTGGTCTTCTATTCATCGCCTCCTGTAGTTGTAATCGTCGGCGTTCGGGTCTTGTATAATACTGGGGCATATTAAATTCTTCTCTTTGGTCTTCAGGTCATCATCTTGTGATTCTGGTATTTTCGTTTACCGTCACTATATTCAGTTTTCATTCTCAATATAGAGTATGTGCTACGGTCGAGCCGTGCATGAAATACCCCAAACCTTAGTATGTTGTTTAAACATTAAATATGGTATATTAAGACTAAAAAGAGTCTATAAAACATTAGTAAACAATTTAAACCATAGAAAACACAAATAAATGCCTTAAAGTCAATTAGGGCTAAAATGTGTTTAAGCTTTGGGATAAGCTTGTGTAAGACCAATGAGCTTACCAAGACCTTATTTTATATACGATGAACATATTAACCAATTACCAAGAAACCAAGCTTGAAACAAGTTAAAACCAAAATGTGCTTTAAGGAGTCTTAAAGCACATTTTTGAAAAATTGTCTTGTAAATGAGTTTTGAATGCTAAATGTCCCATCATTACTCTTTAATTAACATGTGTACTATATAGTATCACCTTTGGAAGTCTATATCAAGGGAAATCAAAATTTCACATCTATGTGCCTGTTTTAGTGAATGTAACTAAAATAAGCTATTTGTAACATATGTTTGTATAAGTAATTAAATTGCCAACAAAGACTAAAATACCCTTAGTAACATTAAGGGGGCCGGTTTTATGGTAATGAGTCACCACTCATGTTAGTTTATTAAGTAACAAATGATGACTAATGGTTACTATTTACTTTAAGGTATAAATATCTTCTAAAAAGCAAAACCAATCTTCATTCTCTCATTTCTCTCATTTCACACGTCTTCAACTCTCTATCTATCTTCTTGCTCTCATTCACGGTTTGCTACAGCAACACCAACACCACCATCATTTTCCATCTTTGACCACTTGTATCTCCTAGCTCATTTTGCCAAATTAAATTCTAAGACCACCATTCTCTTCCTCTCATCAAGCTCTTCAATTCTATCCTTTCAAAATCTCAAGAGCTCCATTTTGGTGCCAAGAAGAATCTCCATGGGAGGAGCTTGAGCTCATCTTTTCACATATTATTGTTCTCCTTTGCTTCAAGGTAAGGAAACTCAAAGAAAAATGATGTTTCCTTCATGTTTTTGTGTTGTCCGAAAATCACTCTTAATGGTGTCCTTATGTTGCTTTGTTCTAGCTTCATTCCAACCTTTCATGGACTAGGTGGAGTCCTCTCTGATATATATTCAAACTCTCTTCAAGTTCTAAGGTAAAACAACTATCTTAATGTTTTTAAAACAATGTATAATCTAGGGTTTACAATGAGATGAAGCTTAAAGCTTGATACTCATTATATTTGTATAATGTTTAGAAGTTGACAAACAATCAAACCTTCGATTTATCAAGGAAACAAGAAAGAAGTTGTGAGGAAAAGAGGTAAATGTGCTAACCTAATGTGGTTTAAAGTCTTAGGAGAAATGAGCTTATATTGCTTGTTAAAATGATCTAAGGAGCCAATGGTGAATGACTTAGTAAAATGTTCTCAAGGGCTTAGTAAAAGGCATATGTATTGTTGGGTGTATTTGCAGGTCAAAGGCAAATAATGTGGGAAATTCAGTGTTTATGATTTATGCATCTTAAGGGCCTAAGAGCCATGTTATTTAAGGGCCTAAGTGCCAAGCAATTTAATTATGCACTATATTGTGATGGTGCTAAATGAGTGAAGTTTTGTGTATAAGAATGTGTTTGATGGATTTTAGTGTTCTTGATTGTTTAATGGTGAAAACAATGTGCTTTGGTTTAGTAATGTTCTAGGAGAACCTATGTCGAAATTTAGGTAATAAACAAGAAGTTCTAAGGGTTTAAAATGAGTTTGGTAAGTTAGGAAATGTTTAGAATGGTTAAGTGTTCAACTAGGAAGAAACATGCATTAAGGTGTTTAAAGATGTAAAAAGGGCTTAGGCAATGTTCTAGAGGATTTAGAATGCAAAGAATGTTTTGGGACATTTCAAGATCATGGTGAGATTGTATTTAGGACTTGTGCATTGTTGGTGAAAAAGGATGAAGTGATTTGTTGCATGGGAAGCTATAAACTTGTAAAGATGTTCAAGGAGTTGTTTAGGAAGAAAAATGCTTGGGAGATGATGTTGTAGTGGTGAGGAAACATTATTGGCATAGTGGTTATCATAGGTATGAAACACCACTTAGAAACCTAAGGAGAAAACATTATAAGTGTTAGGAATTTTGGTAAGAAATGAGTAAGTGTATAAGGAGATAGGAAATGAGTTTCATGGATGTTGTATGAGGGTGTAAGTGTACCAAATGATGTTAGAACACAATAGGAGGCTTTAGGAGAAGTTTGGTGAAGATTTAACAATTTTTAGACATGTTCTGGTGGCGTCCGACCCAGGGGTCCGAACCAAGTTTGGGTCGGACAGCCTCTGTTAGACGCCAGTAAGGGTTCTGGAACGGTCCGACCCAGAGGGCTTGGGTCGGACATGGGTCGGACGTGTGTGTGTTTAAGGCGGTAAATGTTCTGGAATGGTCCGACCCAGTGGTTGAGTCGGACATGGGTCGGACAAGTGAGTTTTTCAAACCCGAGTCACTGGAAGGGTCCGACCCAGTTGGTGGGGGTCGGACAGACCAAAACTTAAAAAAAACAGTAAAGAATGTGGCAAATGTAGTTAACCCTAGGGGGTATAATGTAGGTAATGAAGGATAAGTTGGGCATTAAAACATGTCATATAATCATGTTAAACATTTAGTAAATTTGAAGTTAAGTAAATTAATTAACCGACTTAAACATGTATAGGAGTGACCTACGGTGGAAATCAATCGAAGCAAGGACCAAGGTATGGTTTTCTTGCAGTCTGTTGCCTACCGGTTTACACCGGCTTGTGTGTTGTTTGTTTTTCTGAGTGTTTATGACGTTATAAGACTTAATCATGTAATGAGTTTACAGTTGTTCATATTATTGTGATGTTATGACGTGACTCATTTCCCTTGTGTGTGTCTAACATGACTTACCACTTGCTTGTGAAATTGTTTGTCAAGTTCCACTGTTGAACTTCTAACAAGTGTTAACTGGGAAGTGAGGAATCCGGTTGTCCGGTCATGCATGTAAGTTAAGAGTAGATATCTGAATCAGATTCGACTCTTATGTTGTTAAGATTGTTCTCCTTAATTTGGCGTTCGATCTCCCGCTAGCTTCCTCCAAAGCTTACCTATTCTGACTTATGATCGGTTTAGTGGGAACATGTGTTTGTGTGGTGTGTTCGGGTCACTATATCCGAACCATCTGTGACTTAAGTTACTCGTTCGAATAACAGAACGGTAATGAGTGTGTGTAACGAGCTTAACATGAGAGTGAACCATTCTCTAGGCTTATGTTGTTTAACCTTCTTGGTTTGTGATTGTGGAAAGAGTATCCACTGTGTATGTGATGTTGTGCTATGCAATAATAATGCTATGCCACATGTATGTTATGTTATGTTTAAAATGAATGCCATGTTATCATGACAATTAGTTGCGCGTATCCCGGTAGCCGATGGGCTGCGCGTTAACCATACCAGCCAAGGGTTGCTGACCCCTCGGGGGCTCCATATTTTTACTGCAGGATGAGGATCGAGGAAGCAGAGTGGCTGTAGGTTCTAGGCTGCAGATGTACTTTTGGGTTATTTTGGATGTTGAGCCCGGGATGCGCCTGTGCTCCCGTGGCATTATATTTTGATTCCGTTGATACTACTGTGGCGGTATATTGGCAGTTTACAGTGAAGAAATGTAATTAAATACTCGGTATTGTATATGATGTTATGGTTTTAGTTCTATGCTCGGGAGTCTGATCATCAGACCGGTACACTTGTATTTATTCTGCCTTGTTAACCACGTGGGTGGTTGACGGCGTTGTAGCACCGAAGCGTTTAGTTAATGTTTAGTTGTTTATTTCCGCTGCGATTTCAATTAGTTGTGAAGTACGATGTAGGGGTGTTAAAAAGTGGTATCAGAGCGAAGTATCGCTCTGATGACTAGAATACCGAGCTTAGGAATATACCGAGTTAGGAAACCTAACCACAGTTACCTAAGTGAGCAGATATGGAAAGGTTAACCACTAACTAAGTGTGGAGATACCTTGTTGTCGGGAAAACGTTACAACCGTTGGAACCGATAAGTGTGTAAGCACAATGCTAATAATGTTCGTGTGAATTCAGATGTCAGGTAGACCACGAGGTCGAGGCCGCGGGGGCGGCATTGGAGACACTGGGAACCAGGGAGAGAACCCTACGGCACAAGCCATGGCCGATGCTGTAGCGGCCGCCGTAGCCCAAATGGTCCCACAACTAGTAGCTGCAATTCAGGGGCAACAGCCCGAAGTTCAACCACCACCGCCACCGCCACGAGAGACCAACTGGGTCAAGGCATTGGCAGACTTGAGACCCCCGTCGTTTCATGGGGAGACCGACCCACGTAAGCTGGAGGCGTACATCTCCGAGTTGGAGACCGCCTACGAGACCTTGGATGTGCCTGCTGGGGCCAAGGTCCGTCTTGCCGCTTACTACTTGAAGGGATCGGCACAAAGTTGGTGGAAGCTTGTGAGAGAGGACCGGATGGCGGATCCTCAGTTTGGTTGGAGGGAGTACACGGCTCTGCTGCGAGCCAAGTATTACCCTGTGCATGTCCAAGAGGCTAAGCGCCTGGAGCTGGATAGTCTGAGGCAGGGGGACAAGATGTCGGTTGATGAGTACTACACTGCATTCACCGGTCTTATCCACCTGTTACCGGACCTGGGATACTCGAACCGGGTGCTGGTAAACCGTTTCTACAACGGTCTCAGCCACCGTCTTCGCTATGGGATGGGGCCAGCTGAGTATACTACCTTGCAGGTAATTTGAATGAAGTGTGATGTGAATAAGTGTAATCCATAAGTGAGTATTAATGTGAGTTTGTGAGTATGTTTTGCGGGGCATGACTGACATCCTAAATCCAGGAGTGCTATCATGCTGCTGCTAAGGTCGAGATTACCGTCCGTCTGAGGGACGAGGAGAATGCGCACAAGCGCAAGGCCACGAGCGAGGGCCAGAGTCCGCAGGGGTACGGGGGAGGAGAAGAAGAAGAAGAAGCCTTATCCCCAGCCCCAGAAGAGTCAGCACCAGGGTGACAAGGGCCAAGCCCAAACCACCACAGCTGAGGAGCCACTGAAGCTCACATATGCATACGCGGCGAAACCCCTACGCTCTTACCCACCTAAGGGTAATTATTTAATCATGTGTGACAAGTTGAAGTGTATGTTGTTAAGTTATGAAGTAAGTATTGATTGTGTACTGTGATAGCAGCTAGCACGGGTTCTGGACCGGAGCGCCACTACTACTGTAAGTGGTGTAACGGAGACCACCCCGGCAAGGACTGCAAAGGAAACGACGTGCAGTGTCGTTACTGCGAGAAGTGGGGTCACCGTGACTATGAGTGTTACCGGAACCCCAACAGCAGAGTCAACAAGCCCAAGGGGCAGTGGAAGGGAAAGGCCACAGCGACTATCGATGGCCCGAAGACGGCTAACCAGCCACCCACAGATCAGAGGAGCACTGATTCCCAGAAGGGGAAGGGGTCGGGACCTAGCAAGGCCACCCTGCATGTGGTGGACCGGTCTGAGGCGCCAGGGCCCTCTCTAGACCAGGTACCGCCTAAATGTTGATGAAATAAGTGTGCATACCGCATTTCATGCATGTGTGTTAGTGAGTCCAAGTGTATTACCATGTGAGTAAAGAATTAAAGTATAGTGTGAAAGTCACCTAATAGATAACTCTAAACTTAAAGGAACCTTCAATATATGTTATCCAATCCCACCCACACCAAACCCTGAAGAAACCACCATCAACATCACCGACTTCCAATGGAGCAATGTCAGGTATCCAACCAGGTATGATACTCTTAAATGGATACCTGACACCGGAAGCACAAATCCATATCATCAGACGATGCAATGAACTGGAGCAACACCGGAGGTTCTACACACCCGAATACCCGAGCGGATCAAGAATGAAACTGAAGATGATGTGCATGGGTAAGGACTGGAATCCTTACACCAAGACATATCAAGAAGTGCGAGCTGAAGATGGAGCAACTGTACCGATACCTGAGGAGTTCCTTGCGGTTGTTAACCACGTGGGAATTGCTCAGCAAGTTGAAACGGATTCAATTCCAAGTGTTAAAGCAGATTTGTGTATTGTGAACTTCTACCAGAAAGGTGGACGGTTGGGTTTACACCAAGATAAGGACGAGTCACCCGAGTCTCTAAGTAAGGGAGTACCCGTGGTGTCTTGGTCCATTGGTGATACCGCAGTGTTTATATGGCGAGCAGAAGCGTGCTGATCTCGCAAAGAAAGTTAGTACTGAAATCAGGAGATGTGTTAATCATGGGTGGGCAATCGAGGATGCTATATCATGGCATCAGGAAGATCAAACTGAATACCGCACCGTCGGCAGTGATCAATGCCACACACATGAGACCCGGACGTTTGAATTTGACCTTCAGACAGTTTTAAAGCCTTGTATAATTATGTAATGTGTTAAGCCAGTGTATGTTAAGGATGTTATATATGTGTTAGTTATGTCAACAGTGTAAACCAACGTATAATGTAAGAAGAGTGTGTTAATGAATAAAGTGGAGTTGTTGAAGTATATCAACCGTGTTGTTACCCAATACTTATTAGTTTGCCAATGAATTAGGCTGTGCTCTCGGAACGGGAGGTATACTGAGTGTCTGCAATGAGGCAGAAGCCGGCAAGAGCGGCACAATCCTCACCGGTACCTTTCCAGTAATGGCGTGGACGCTTCGATCTTGTTCGACTCCGGAGCCTCACATACATTTATTTCGCTATCCTTTGCGAAGAGGCTGGGGTTAGACGGTGATGAGATGCCAGACTTCCTAGTCACTCTCCCGTCGAAAGAGCGGATCAGGTGTACCCGCTACCACCGAGATGTTGTTGTGCGAATCAGAGGTGAAGAGTTTCCGATCGACTTGATAGAGTTCGACGGACGGTTTTGATGTGATTGTCGGGATGAACTGGTTGGAGCGGTACAAGGGCAGAATCCTGTGTGCCGAGCATCGTCTGCTTCTTCGGAGTCCGTCTGGGGTTACCATATCTTACCGCCAGAGGCCCAGGGAGCCTTCGACTCAGATCATCACCGCCATGGCTATGTATCGTGAACTACGACGAGGGAATGATGTGTACCTCTGCTATGTCCAGGACATAGAGAGAGATCCAGAGTTTAGCCCAGATGTGCCGGTAGTGTCGGAGTTTCCTGATGTATTTCCTAAGGAACTGCCGGGCATGCCGCCAGCACGGGAAGTTGAGTTTGAGATTGATTTGGTTCCGGGCACCGGACCAATTGCGAAGGCGCCCTATCGTATGGCTCCAGCAGAGATGACAGAGCTCAAGGAGCAGCTGAGAGACCTACTCGACAAGGGGTTTATCCGCCCTAGTGTTTCACCATGGGGAGCGCCGGTCCTCTTCGTGAAGAAGAAGGACGGTAGTCTCCGCCTGTGTATTGACTATCGAGAGCTGAATGCAGTTACGGTGAAGAACCGTTACCCTTTACCACGCATCGACGACTTATTTGATCAGTTGAGGGGAGCATCAGTATTCTCCAAGATAGATCTACGATCCGGATACCATCAGATTGCTATTCGTGACAGTGATATTGAGAAGACAGCATTCAGAACAAGGTATGGACATTATGAGTTTACGGTTATGCCGTTTGGTTTATCCAATGCACCAGCGAAGTTCATGGACTTAATGAACCGCTTGTTCCAAGATCAGTTGGACAAGTCAGTGGTAGTCTTCATCGACGATATTCTTGTGTACTCGAAATCGAGAGGTGAGCATGAAAGCCACCTGAGAAATGTGTTACAAACATTGAGGAAGAATCAGTTATATGCTAAGTTTTCAAAGTGTGAGTTTTGGTTGAACCAAGTATCCTTTCTTGGTCATGTGATTTCTGAGGCCGGGATCGCTGTTGATCCGGCAAAGATTGATGCAGTGCGCACCTGGCCTAGGCCGAAGACAGTTACCGATATCAGGAGCTTCCTCGGTCTGGCAGGTTATTACAGGAGGTTTGTAAAGGACTTCTCCAGTGTCTCGAAGCCGATGACTTCCTTGATGAAAAAGGATGCACCATTCGAGTGGACAGTCGACTGTGAGAGTTCTTTCCAGAGTCTCAAGGATGCTCTGACATCTGCACCAGTCCTGACTATACCAGACGGTCCAGATGGTTTTGAGGTCTATTGCGACGCATCAGGCAGAGGCATGGGTTGTGTGTTGATGCAACACGGGAAGGTCGTAGCTTACGCCTCCCGACAGCTGAAGAAGCATGAAGAGAACTACCCTACCCACGATTTAGAACTGGGTGCCATTGTCTTCGCATTGAAGATATGGCGACATTATTTGTATGGGGTAAGTGTGACAATTTATTCTGACCACAAAAGTTTAAAATACTTGTTCACTCAGAAGGAGTTGAACATGAGGCAAAGAAGGTGGGTTGAGTTTCTAAACGACTACGACATTAATCTACAGTACAAAGAGGGTAAGGCAAATGTGGTAGCTGACGCATTGAGTCGCCGAGCACACTCTCTCCATTCGCTAGTCTCTCATACTGGCTTGGTTGAAGAGGTGCGGAGTGCTCAGATGACGGATCAGTATATGTTGGAGATCAGGCAGAAGCTTATTGATGGCACATTCGAGGGTCAGAAGTACGACTTCCGACTCCACGATGATGACCTGATTAGGCTTAATGGCCGACTGTGTATTCCGAGGAGTAGCGCTGAGCTGAAGGAGCGCATACTGAGTGAATCCCACTGTTCTACGACTTCGATTCACCCCAGAGCTTCAAAGATGTATAAGGGTATGAAACGTTATTTTTGGTGGACTGGCATGAAAAAGGATGTAATGATTATGTATTGAGGTGTCTCACTTGCCAGAAGGCCAAGTTTGAGCACCGACGGCCTGGTGGTATGGTACAGCCAATGCCAGTGCCTGAGTGGAAGTTCCATGAAATTTCTATGGACTTCGTAGTAGGGTTTCCGCCTACGAGGGGAGGTCTGAATATGATTTGGGTTGTTGTTGACCGACTGACCAAGGTGGCTCGATTCATACCGATGAAGGACACCTGGAAAGTGGCAAAACTAGCAGAGCTCTTCGACAGAGAGATTGTAAGACATCATGGGGTACCGAAAACAATTGTGTCTGACAGGGATACCAGATTCCTCTCAAGGTATTGGAAATCCACACGGGAAGCGCTTGGTACCGAGCTGAAGCTAAGTACAGCGTTCCACCCACAGACAGATGGTCAGAGTGAGCGCACCATCCAGACACTTGAGGATATGTTACGTGCATGTGCACTTGACTTTCAGACCAGCTGGATTGATAAGTTACATCTGATCGAGTTTAGTTACAACAACAGTTACCATGCATCGATCAAGATGTCTCCCTTCCAGGCTTTGTACGGTAGACCATGCCGCACGCCATTATGCTGGGATGAGTCGAGTGAGACGGTCATTATAGGACCAGAGTATCTAGAACAAGTTCAGGCAGAAGTTCGCCAGATCCGGGCTAACATGAAGGCAGCTCAGGATAGACAAAAGTCGTACGCAGATGTGCGCAGACGTGACCTGGAGTTCGCCGTGGGCGATCAGGTATTTCTCAGAGTATCCCCCATGAAGGGAGTATTTCGTTTTGGCCAAAAGGCAAGTTGAGCCCAAAATATGTGGGGCCTTATGTTGTGACGGAGCGGATCGGCCGGTAGCTTACAGACTTGACTTACCCGCCGAGCTGGGCAAGGTACATGATGTATTTCATGTGTCCCAGTTGAAGAAATATATGTCTCATCCGTCTCATGTGCTTCAGCCTGAAAGGCTAACCTTAGAGCCGACCATGCGATCAGTGGAGACTCCGGTACGGATTCTGGATACTAAGACTCGAGACACTCGCCATAAGTCAGTGAGACTGGTGAAGGTTCTTTGGTCTAACCAGGACGTTGAGGAGGCCACTTGGGAGCTGGAAGATAAGATGAAGGCGAAGTACCCGTCATTGTTTACTTCTTAGTGTTTATGTGTATAGGGTACGGGGCGTACCCCTTTTTAAGGGGGGTAGAGCCGTTTCGGTTATGTGTGTACGACGTGTATTTAAATACATCGTCTATGTTATGTTGTTATGTTACAGACCGTTGTGTCTGAATGATGTTGATGATGTTGTATGGACCTTGTGTCCGATGTTGTGTTGTATGGACCTTGTGTCCGATGTTATGTTGTATGGACTTTGTGTCCAATGTTATGTAAGTGTGTTGTTAATGTTGTATGGAAATATTGTTTATATGTATTCCCGTGTTCTAACATTTAGGATATGTGGAAGTGTGAACTTTGAGGACAAAGTTCTTTTAAGGGGGGTAGATTGAAATACCCCAAACCTTATATGTTGTTTAAACATTTAAATATGGTATATTAAGACTAAAAGAGTCTTAGAAACATTAGTAAACAATTTAAACCATAGAAAACACAAATAAATGCCTTAAAGTCAATTAGGGCTAAAATGTGTTCTAAGCTTGGGATAAGCTTGGGTAAGACCTAATGAGCTTACCAAGACCTTATTTATATACTAATGAACATAAAACCAATTACCAAAGAAAACCAAGCTTGAAAACAAGTTAAAACACAAAATGTGCTTTAAGGAGTCTTAAAGCACATTTTTGAAAAATTGTCTTGTAAATGAGTTTTGAATGGCTAAATGTCCATCATTACTCTTTAATTAACATGTTACTATATAGTATCACATTTGGAAGTCTATATCAATGGGAAATCAAAAATTTCACATCTATGTGCCTTGTTTTAGTGAATAGTAACTAAAATAAGCTAGTTTGTAACATATGTTTATATAAGTAATTAAATTGGCCAACAAAGACTAAAATACCCTTAGTAACATTAAGGGGGCCGGTTTTTATGGTAATGAGTCACCACTCATGTTATTTATTAAGTAACAAATGATGACTAATGGTTACTATTTACTTTAAGGTATAAATATCTTCTAAAAAGCAAAACCAATCTTCATTCTCTCATTTCTCTCATTTCACACGTCTTCAACCTCTCTTATCTTCTTCTTGCTCTCATTCACGGTTTGCTACAGCAACACCAACACCACCATCATTTTCCATCTTTGACCACTTGTATCTCCTAGCTCATTTTGCCAAATTAAATTCTAAGACCACCATTCTCTTCCTCTCATCAAGCTCTTCAATTCTATCCTTTCAAAATCTCAAGAGCTCCATTTTGGTGCCAAGAAGAATCTCCATGGGAGGAGCTTGAGCTCATCTTTTCACATATTATTGTTCTCCTTTGCTTCAAGGTAAGGAAACTCAAAGAAAAATGGTTTCTTCATGTTTTTGTGTTGTCCGAAAATCACTCTTAATGGTGTCCTTGTGCTTTGTTCTAGCTTCATTCCAACCTTTCATGGACTAGGTGGAGTCCTCTCTTGATATATATTCAAACTCTCTTCAAGTTCTAAGGTAAAACAACTATCTTAATGTTTTTAAAACAATGTATAATCTAGGGTTTACAATGAGATGAAGCATAAAGCTTGAATACTCATTTTATCATTTGTATAATGTTTAGAAGTTGACAAACAATCAAAAGCCTTGCCGATTTAGTCAAGGAAACAAGAAAGAAGTTGTGAGGAAAAGAGGTAAATGTGCTAACCTAATGTGGTTTAAAGTCTTAGGAGAAATGAGCTTATATTGCTTGTTAAAATGATCTAAGGAGCCAATGGTGAATGACTTAGTAAAATGTTCTCAAGGCTTAGTAAAAGGCATATGTATTGTTGGGTGTATTTTCAGGTCAAAGGCAAATATAATGTGGGAAATTCAGTGTTTATGATTTATGCATCTTAAGGGCCTAAGAGCCATGTTATTTAAGGGCCTAAGTGCCAAGCAATTTAATTATGCACTATATTGTGATGTGGTGCTAAATGAGTGAAGTTTTGTGTATAAGAATGTGTTTGATGGATTTTAGTGTTCTTGATTGTTTAATGGTGAAAACAATGTGCTTTGGTTTAGTATGTTCTAGGAGAACCTATGTCGAAATTTAGGTAATAAACAAGAAGTTCTAAGGGTTTAAAATGAGTTTGGTAAGTTAGGAAATGTTTAGAATGGTTAAGTGTTCAACTAGTGGAAGAAACATGCATTAAGGTGTTTAAAGATGTAAAAAGGGCTTAGGCAATGTTCTAGAGGATTTAGAATGCAAAGAATGTTTTGGGGACATTTAAGATCATGGTGAGATGTATTTAGGACTTGTGCATTGTTGGTGAAAAAGGATGAAGTGATTGTTGCATGGGAAGCTATAAACTTGTAAAGATGTTCAAGGAGTTGTTTAGGAAGAAAAATGCTTGGGAGATGATGTTGTAGTGGTGAGGACATTATTGGCATAGTGGTTATCATAGGTATGAAACACCACTTAGAAACCTAAGGAGAAAACATTATAAGTGTTAGGAATTTTGGTAAGAAATGAGTAAGTGTATAAGGAGATAGGAAATGAGTTTCATGGATGTTGTATGAGGGTGTAAGTGTACCAAATGATGTTAGAACACAATAGGAGGCTTTAGGGAAGTTTGGTGAAGATTTAACAATTTTAGACATGTTCTGGTGGCGTCCGACCCAGGGTCCGAACCAAGTTTGGGTCGGACAGCCTCTTAGACGCCAGTAAGGGTTCTGGAACGGTCCGACCCAGAGGGCTTGGGTCGGACATGGGTCGGACGTGTGTGTGTTTAAGGCGGTAAATGTTCTAGAATGGTCCGACCCAGTCGGTTGAGTCGGACATGGGTCGGACAAGTAGAGTTTTTCAAACCCGGGAGTCACTGGAAGGGTTCGACCCAGTTGGTGGGTCGGACGGTGGGTCGGACAGACCAAAACTTAAAAAAAAAACAGTAAAGAATGTGGCAAATGTAGTTAACCCTAGGGGGTATAATGGAGGTAACCAAGGTTAAGTTGGGCATTTAAACATGTCAAATAATCATGGTTAAACATTAGTAAATTTGAAGTTAAGTAAGTAATTAACCGACATTCTTAAACATGTATAGGAGTGACCTACGGTGGAAATCAATCGAAGCAAGGACCAAGGTATGGTTTTCTTGCAGTCTGTTGCCTACCGGTTTACACCGGCTTGTGTGTTGTTTGTTTTTCTGAGTGTTTATGACGTTATAAGACTTAATCATGTAATGAGTTTACAGTTGTTCATATTATTGTGATGTTATGACGTGACTCATTTCCCTTGTGTGTGTCTAACATGACTTACCACTTGCTTGTGAAATTGTTTGTCAAGTTCCACTGTTGAACTTCTAACAAGTGTTAACTGGGAAGTGAGGAATCCGGTTGTCCGGTCATGCATGTAAGTTAAGAGTAGATATCTGAATCAGATTCGACTCTTATGTTGTTAAGATTGTTCTCCTTAATTTGGCGTTCGATCTCCCGCTAGCTTCCTCCAAAGCTTACCTATTCTAACTTATGATCGGTTTAGTGGGAACATGTGTTTGTGTGGTGTGTTCGGGTCACTATATCCGAACCATCTGTGACTTAAGTTACTCGTTCGAATAACAGAACGGTAATGAGTGTGTGTAACGAGCTTAACATGAGAGTAAACCATTCTCTAGGCTTCCTCTATTGTTTAACCTTCTTGGTTTGTGATTGTGGAAAGAGTATCCACTGTGTATGTGATGTTGTGCTATGAAATAATAATGCTATGCCACATGTTACGTTATGTTATGTTTAAAATGAATGCCATGTTATCATGACAATTAGTTGCGCGTATCCCGGTAGCCGATGGGCTGCGCGTTAACCATACCAGCCAAGGGTTGCTGACCCCCTCGGGGGCTCCATATTTTTACTGCAGGATGAGGATCGAGGAAGCAGAGTGGCTGTAGGTTCTAGGCTGCAGATGTACTTTTGGGTTATTTTGGATGTTGAGCCCGGGATGCGCCTGTGCTCCCGTGGCATTATATTTGATTCCGTTGATACTACTGTGGCGGTGTATTGGCAGTTTACAGTGAAGAAATGTAATTAAATACTCGGTATTGTATATGATGTATTTATGGTTTTAGTTCTATGCTCGGGAGTCTGATCATCAGACTGGTACACTTGTATTTATTCTGCCTTGTTAACCACGTGGGTGGTTGACGGCGTTGTAGCACCAAAGCGTTTAGTTAATGTTTAGTTGTTTATTTCTGCTGCGATTTCAATTAGTTGTGAAGTACGATGTAGGGGTGTTACAGAGTTTCAGGAATCATCCGACCCTGATGTGATCAGCATCAGTGTTGAACTATCCTTCCACCCCAATTTGTGTCCGGTCTCCCTTGATTTGCGCGGAATCAAGTTCAACCTCCCACGTCAGTTTCAAACAATCAAATAATTTAACAAGTTCCAATTTTTCTATCTTTTCATAATTCTAGTCATAATCTCAAAATTAATACATCACAAGTATATCACTCATCTTGAAAACTATTCACATCAATCCATTCCCTAGCAACCATTCGTTCCCTAGGGAAGTCAATTCCCGTTATGTTCCATATCGGTTTCATACCGATTCACCTCTCTCAATATCACCACATATGGTTTCATATACCATGTCCCACAAGAAGTTCAATTCTACAGGAGTTTCTACTCCTCATACATGTATTCTCACAGTGGAGCTAACAAGATACTCGCATCTTTGTGCTAAGTAACTACAACTCGAGGTAGGAATATACATATATATATATATATATATTTAAATTTATATATTATATGTATCAAACATTACAACGAATCCTTTCGTGCTATACACACAGTAATTTACGTGACTAATACATAAAATGTACTCTAAGCGATTTTACGCTCTACCCCCCCCCCTTAAAAAGGATTACGCCCACGTAATCAACAATATCATCATTGAACATTGGTTCAAGATGTCTAGCCATCATGAAGTATTTTAACTTCCGTGCGGCTTATCCCATATTATGATTAGATTAAAAGGTCTGTGTATAAAGGGTTTTATCGGTTTTGTACCAATTCTTACAATTCGCTCTAGCCTCTAAGGCTCTAGGTCACTTGATAACATACTTCATTTATTCCCTCACCTTCTTAGGTTATACTGAACCTATGAGATATGGGCCCGGAAGCTTCTGCTGCGTGACCCTAATAACTTAGAGTTCTACTTGTTCCTTTCCCTTCTTCTTAAGGCGTTTTCATCCATCGTATCCCTATAATTTTGGGATTAAAGGTCTTCCAATCGATGCTTAACATCCCCTGTTACATGCGGACTTGATGGGTTATAGATAGTCTATCCATTGCTCTGGAGATTTTATGTTCATGCTTTTAGCGTACTCTTGGTTATTTGAATGGTCCCTTCTGACTGACCTTCGGTCTGAGGTTTATGTATAATCTAGGGTTACTGATTAGTGCTTATTGCTCTTCACAGTTTTCTCAAAAATCTTGAGACACATCCGGTGTCTATACTTAATACTCAGTGCTCCTTGCACTCATAACTCTTAATCAGTTCATCCTGGATTGAGTTCTCTGTCTCCTTTAGACTCGTTAGCATAACTGAGATCTTTCTCTTCAACTATTCGAGGTAATTATTTGTACTGGTCTGAATTCGCATCGCTGACCGTAGCACAGAGTTGACTACTTCTCGTGTTCCTTACACTACCACTTACATATATGGGGTACCCTACTAGTACATTACTACTTACCTGAATAGCTTATACTTAAGTCTTCAGGCCCGCAAGCTACTTTGGAGTGCGGCGTCCCAAATCCGTTTTTGTATACTCGTAGTGTCTATCACACGGTTAGTTGTTGGTATCTTGTGAAGTATTCTGTTGTCGATCTCCTCTTCCATCGTTCTATGATAACACACCTGTGGTTCTTCTTGAACTTAATCAAGGGAGATCCGTCTACCTGGTTCTTAGATATGTTCTACGTTCTTCTTGCATTTCATGCGGACTCGATTCTCTAGCAATTGAGGCCTCTTTCCATAGAGCCTATTATCTCATTTTTTTTTCATGTTCGATCTACTAGGAATGTGCTTCCAGTCTCTTATGTAAATGTACTAGGAATAAGCATTGTGCTACATGTGACATCCCTCTTCGTACAGTCTAAACTATTGTCATTAATTTGTAGTCTGACTTCAAACTGATTTTTCATTCACGTCGTGTTTAACTCATAAATTGGTCTTCCATTCAACGTCTGACGGTCACTTATGATGGTCGCTTTCTTGCGCACCATGTACTTTTCTTTAGATAGGTATTGTTGCCATGCCATCCGCTATTGTTAGTTTATCATTCGTGTATTGTACATTGATGTTTCAATTCTTCAACGATTCAAGCCAACATCCTCATTGGTTCAATCTCTTATTGGTGGAAACACTCTAGTAGTTCTCAGGGTTCAATATGTGGCTATTGCTGCGTCGTACTATCCAGTCGCTGTCTTTTAACACAAAGTTGATTGCTTCAATTCAAATTCATGTGTAGGTTGGCCTTCCTCACGTTCCTTCACCCTTTATGGTTGTGTTTACCCCTTGTTGGCTGACTTAAAAATAAGTAGTTCGTCTAGTTCACGAGTCTCCCGAGCATCGGTCACTTCACATTTATGTGTGGTCCTAACAGTTATTGCTTTCTCCCTTCCTGGTAACTAGTTCTAGGTTCGAGAGTACAGTTCTCTTTTTGTTACATGCGTCTTAGAACCCTCCTAGGGAATTTTGGGGTTTATAGTTTCCACTCCCAATAGTCAAGTGGTGTATTTCTTCCCTTCAGTGGCACTTTATTGGCAATTCCATCTCAATAAGTTATAGATTCTGCAATCGTTTGTCTACAGTTAGTCGGTTCATGGCTTAGATATGCCCCTTTTATCCTTCCTTGCGCGTTGAGCTCTGCTCTTGTGGGCTGTTTCATAACTTTTAATTCTCTGCATGCTTCCAAATCAATTTGGTTACACCTTCTGATATCGTTCCGGACTCCATGACGAGTTGTACATTTTGCTACCTTCATAGGTGTTCCTTCAAGTATTTCGATGTTTGTTTTCTCCCTGTCATTTCCATCCTTGAGTCTAAGGTTCTGGTTCTCTAGTGACCTTCACTAGGTGGTCTTTGCGACGATGTCTCCGCTCCTTTAGCCTTAAGTCTTTTCAGCAACTATGGATGTCTTCACTTTAGGCATCGGTCTTACAGTGTTTCAGCTGGGTATTTTTTGGTTATCATGTGCTTTCCCATAATGCTTTGTTCAACTTGTTGATGCTGGCACCCTTAACAATTATACTTGGGTATTACTATGTGAAGCAGCTACATTGGCTAATGTCTATAGGTGCGTTGGTTTACTGTATTGACTTTGAGGTATAATGGTTTGGACTTCTCTCTTTAAAATTGTAGTATCTCCTGACCTTGGGTAGGTCACCGTTTAATTTCGTTCCCCTTTATCTCCTTACTGAGGTTAATTATCATCTTCAATGAAGAATGATCCGGGTGATTATCTTGAAAGTTTTGATCCCGGCTATTGCTGTGTTACTCGTCTTCATAAGATTTGTAATATCGTCTTGTAGGCTGTTTTCTTCTTGGCATTGGCTCGTTCCTTTTTGGTTGTATCATCTATTCTTCTTCTAAGGTTCGGGATATGGTTTTATGTGTATATATATGTATATTAGGCATTGGTCCTCTGTTCCTCCATCCAATTTGCTGGTCGTCTCTAGCTGGTAAGTTTCACCTTTATGGTTTCTCGATGCCTTATGAGGTAGGATTCCTTTGATTTTCCCTTCGGTTTCTTGTCTTCGATGTTGGCGGGTCGTCTTTAAAGTGTTGTAATGTGGATTTGGCACTCCTTACCGGTAGTGTCTGAAGTTGGTGTCGTCAGTGTAAGTCCTTTGGGTTCTAGGTGTACACATCTAAGGTTGGAAATTGTTACTGGTAATTGTAGTGTTAAGTAAGGCTAACCGAGATTGGCTCCCTGCTTCTGGTATATCCCTTCAAGGTTACAATAGTCAAGCTGTTAGTCTTCTTCAAGGTCGACGTCATCTTCCTGATCTTTCGGATTCTCAATCTGGTATTCATATTTTTTCCTAACTGTAGTGTGCTGGTCCTGGCCGTTACGGCTTTGCGTATAGTTCGTTATGGCAGCACTTGCTATAGCAAGTGCGCCATGCAAGATGGTTATCGGTACGCTATGTGGCGTTACTGTGCATTCTTCTGATCTCACCATACTTGGCATCTTGTTTGCTCCTTTTAGGCACTACGTTGCAGCCCTATCTTGGAGTACGGTTCGCAAATGTTTCTTTTTCGTCAGGTTATCTCTATCAGGCCTTCGTAACCTTTTTGAGTTGTGGAGGTTTGGAGTTACTCACTTTAGAATAACTTTTGTGTGGTCTTCACCATGTATGGTATTGTTCCACTGTTATGCTCCATTGGACATCTGTCACGAGTTTCTATAGCTTCTTTTTCCTTTCTATCGCGCTTGGTAGTGCTTTCCCTTTGCTTGTCAGGCAGGGTGATACCGACTGCTAAGCATGTCGACCCAAGTTGTCGATAAATTTGGTCTTTCTAAAGGTATGAATACATTGGCAGCGTCTCTAGACTTTGCGCTCCAGTCAAAACTTCAAGTCTTCGAGCTATGTATAGTAAAGTTTTCTTCTCGAATTGGTTATATCACATTTAGTAAATGCCAGATCGGGTTTTCCCGAGTAAGAGGAGACTTCTGTCTCTCTGACATTATTTCCCTGAATTATTCGAACTAGGGATGTGGAGGGCGGGTGTAGGTGTCTGTATATATATATCTAGCAATCACTGGGGAAAATCCTAACTAACACGCCTCTCGCACTACTCACAACCCTTAACCCACTGTTAGAATTCCTAGACTCGGTATTTCCTGTTCCAGTCATCAGAGCGTAACTACGCTCTGATACCACTTTCTGTAACACCCCCGAATAAACATCCAACCATGCGAACAATGCTCCTAGCCATATTACAAGCTAACTATGCAGCAGAATAAACTCCATCCGGGTGTCACAGACGCCAACCACCCACGTGGTTGACACGACCACTCTTCCAACACCAAGTTACAGTTTGTATGACTGGAAACAGCCCTCTATCAAACTCATATACAACATAAAATACAATTCCCAAATACCTAGTGTCTACAACAAAATTACCAAATCGTAAACTGAAAATTACATCTCGGGTTCAGTAACAACCCATATATTAAACATACTACTTGCAAACGGTTTATTTGATGTATTAAAAGCTAAGAATTAATCCTAGAAATCAACAAATCAATAGACCGTCGGGTTGCAAAAATCCCGGTCGTAGTAGTATAGCAATTTAGAAGCGACCAGGTGTCAATCCACGGGACTTGAGGTAAATAAGTCTAGCCTAAGACAATGGGTAATTCAAAAGGGGTTGTTTTTGTTTTGGGATTAAATAAATAACAAGAACGAGATAATTAAAATAACAGACAGGAAAATAAATAACAGATAAAATAAAATGATAGATGATATGGATGAACGGGACTCTTAGTTCAGGTTAAAACTGTTTGATCAATTATGTCTACTGGTTAATTAAAGACAGATTGGCAAAATTCCTAATATTTTCTTAAGAGCTAAATCATAGTCTCAGAAGAATTCATTTACCAGAAATGCGGGGTCTAGTCTAGACTCAAGCAGAAACACATGTAAACGGATTAAGTACGAGGAACAATAATTTGCATCTGCAGGAATAATTAATTAATCCAATCAATAATTCCACAGATATACAGATTAATTTACCGATTTATTTATCACTTGGTCGGATCAAAATAGATTTAGTAAAGCAATTTAATAAACTCATGACATTTATTAAAAAGCGCAAGAATAACATTAATCATAACAATCCGCAATTAATTAAAACCAGCAAAAATATAAGTTACATAATTAAAACAAACTGAAATAAACCATCACCCAGAGTATATATAAACTACTCACTCATTATTTCAAAACACAAATAAACATTAAACAAATATCAAAGGTTATGGAATAACTAAGAATGTAACAAGAAGTAAGTAACATGTAACAAATACAAATGTAAAAGCATAAGTTTAGAAAAACCCTTTTTATGAGTCCGGTCCGGTTCAACCCAGGTTGGTTCTGTCTGAACTGGTTCATTCAAGTTGGGTTCTCAAACTTGTCATTTTCTCCCGTGTCGGTTCTCGCCCCACGTTAATCTCATCCAGTTCTTCCCCCGCAGCGAAGGGCTCTGTTTCTTCTTTTCGCCGATTCTCGATCTCTCGCCCTCGCCTTCTCTTCTCTTTCAGTCGACGATGAAAAGAAAAACGACGATGGTGGTGCGGTTGTGAATCGATGGTCGATGCGGGCCGAGAATGGTCGTGATGCCCTTCTCGGGTGTGATTGATGGAGGCGTCGTCGGTGAAGGTTGTCTAGTGCGAGAGTGATGATGATGAATGGCGGGTGTGGATAGTGAATGGCGAGTTGACGATGCGATGATGAAGGCTCAAAGGAGATGAGAATGGAGGTCAAAGGATGTAAGTGATGAAGATGAGGTGTGTGGGCGTTATCGGTACAGTGGTGAAAGCGACAATGTATGGTGTGTCTGCTGGTCGTGGCGATGGCGTGAGGATGTCGGGTGAGACGCGGTGATGATCCTCCTTGCGGGCGTAAATGGTGGGAGTAATATGGTGAAAATATGTCGACGATGGTGATGAAGACGATGAATCGAGGGGTAATTGTAGGCGTCAGGCACGAGGATGCAGAGCTGGACGTGGTGCGAGTGTTGTGACGTGAATCGTGATCGTGGCGATGATGATCAATATCTTGATCGGAGGATATGGTGATTGCAGACGTTATAATCTGAGTGGTTTAAGTGGTGTGAATTAAAATTAAAGAAAAGAAATTAAAACCCAAAATAAACGTCGGGTTGCAAACAAATCCCGGTCGCAGTAGTATAGTGAAAATGTAAGCGACCGGATATCGAACCACGGGACTAATGACATATTAAAGTACCTAAGCGTGTCACAGGAGGGGGGATTAATTGACTTGTTTTATAAATAAAGGAAAGATAAAATAAACTAAATTAACAGAAACTAAACGGGACTCTGGTTCAGATTAATATTATCTGCTCTTTCATGCTATTCCTACTGGTTTAATTATAATTGTCTGGCAAAATTCCTTTAATTATCTTAACGACTAAGTCATAGCCTCATAGAACTCGTTTACCAGAAATGCTCGGTCTAATCAAGGTTCGAGCACTCTTATGTAAACGGACATTAAATTCGAGGAAATATAATTGCATCTGAAAATACTAACTCATTAAATCATAATAGAGCTTTCTCTAGATTTACGGCTTAATCAACCTATCTATTTATCACCTGGTCTGATCAAAATAGACTTAGCAAGCAATTTAATAAACTCATGACATTTATTAAAAAGGCGAGAGATGAGCTTTAAGCGTAACAAACTTCATTAAATTAAAACCAGTAAAAACATTGCATAATTAATACAGAACATAATAATTTCCTAAAGCGTACGTAAACTAGCCTAACATATTAAATAGATAGACAGAGACAAGAGTAATAGAAATCATCCGTAATCACTCCGGCTCACTCTGCTATTTTGTATACGTAGGCTAGAGGTGGATTTGGTGGAATGTAAAATAAATAAAATGGAGAAGGCGGAAGGAGAGAAATGAGATGGTGTGTGAATTGGAACTCCAGAGGAACCACGGAAGGAGCCTCCGGAAGGACAGAAGAAGGTAAGCTGAGCGTTGTATTTATAGAGGAAGAAGAATGAGCAGAGGAAGAAGAATCAGCAGAGGAGCAGCTCATTGATTGAGCTCGTTGATTGAAGCTTCACTGATTGCAGGGGACAGGAAACGCGTGAGTAATTTCAGGTAGGCGCCGTCTGAATCAAGTTGCAGAGCGAGTCGGCGAAGAAGATAACCCGTTCAGATCTGTATTTTTAGTCACGTCCGCCTCCTCAAATGAGGCGGTTGCATGGCGGTATGAATTGTGTCCGCCTAACCCATGTATCCCTCTCTTGTCCGCCTCCACGTCCTCTTGTTTATGGGGCGGTTGCATTGAGTTTGTCCGCCCCCTAATGAGGCGGTTGCCTCTATCTTCTTCATTTCTAGTGTCGTCCGCCCCTAATGAGGCGGTTGCATGCAAATCACGCTGCATGTCCTTCTCCACGTGACCTTCTTTAATCCTTATAAACATATATATGTTTTAGGTATTTTTCCTACAATTTAACACATAAAATACATCAGTTAATATAACAACATATTTATAGGAAAAACCCTAGATAAGTGAGAAACATTACTAAAAATGCTACAAATAATAGGGTGATAAAACCCTAATAAGTCTATATGTTTTGCACTTATCAAACTTCCTCACACTTGACTTTTGCTTGTCCTCAAGCAAATAAGGAATATAATTACCTCTAAGCCAAAATAATAAAACAAGATTAAATAAGTGTAGAAGGGAATTTAGACAAAGTGACAACTTGAAAGAATAATTCTGCTCTTAGAAGTAGGTTTTTATAAACAGTGAAGAAGAACAATTTAATAAAAGCATAGAAAAACTAGACTGCAGAAAACAAGTTAGATTAACCTGGGATTTCCAACCAATTTCATTCACTAACCTGGGATGACAAGGGGTGTGAAGTAACGCCTTATTCCGCAATACCTTTCAACACCACGTACTCATGTTATGAATATAATTTGCAATTTATATTTACATTTCTTTTTGAATGTGCAAATTGTATACAAAGCACATATTATTTTTATATATTTTTTTTGAATTGCATTATTTTTCTGTACCCCAGACTTTTCTCTCTATCCTTGTAGCGGTGTTGGGTCTTCTATCCCAGGTCACGAGACCTTAGGTAGATAGGTGTTAAAGCACCCCAAAGAACTTAATAACCGGATAGACGAGGCCTGTTTTTGGTTAGAAAAATTCATAAACAGTGGAGTACCTTGTCTTTATCCTTTTCTTTCCTTGACTTTCCACATATTTCCATAATCCCAAGCTAAACTAAATTGATTTTTACAATCAGCAGATCTATCATTTTCGAGTAAAAATAGAGTATTTTGAAGGAAAATAATTTTATACAAACTCCTTTAAATAAAACTACCTTTCAGTTGTCACTTGACATAATTTCAGACACTTCTACAATTATTTTATCTCATTTTTATCAATTTTTTAATTTTAGGCAGTTTAGAGTAGCAAAAAGTGAGTGTGGCATTATCGAACTACTGTCATATTTCAGGGAAAGGTCTCCTCCTCACACTTAAGAGGAGCAATGTCCTCATTGTTCAGAATTAAAATCAAGAAAATGACCTTTCAAAATTATGACAGACTCATAAAGGATTAAAAATACGGTTGAAATTAATAAAATAAAGGAAGAACTGAAACTCCCCTTGTATCGTAGATTGAGGAAGGTATCCTTCCTCACACTTAGAGCTTTGGTAGGGGTGAGACGTTCCTCACACTTGAGTTCGCGCAAGTGTTCAACCAAAGGTATGAAATTCCAAGAGCAACTGAGGTTGCTCCATAGGCGAGTTCAGCTATATGTTCGAATATTATTCTGAAAAGAAAATCATATATAGCCAGCAGAACTCAAGTGGCACCAAAAGAAAATAAAAATATGATAAACATAAATAATTAGGCATAAATAACTTTAAGCAAAAATAATACAGTACTACATAAAATAAAAAATGAAGCAAACCGAACTGTTACCTTCCAGAAGTTTGAAAGGTTTAAACAGTATAAGTCTACAAAATGTTAGTACACAACATAAAGTCTACATAAAATAAAAACATTAAGAGTTAACAAATATTAATAAACAAAAAGCAACATAAAAACTAATATTAATAGCAACATAAATATTAATATTAAAAACAACATAAAAATTAATATTATTAACAAAGCATTAATATTTGACATAAACATTTTAGTAATATTAACAAAATAGAAAACAAGAAGAACAAATAATATGAAATATAAACAGAATAATTATACAACATAAATTCTGTCGAAAAATCGACAGAACCTCCCCTAAAAATCTACGATTCTCACAATTAATTCAGTCAAACGCAAGGTAATTAATACCGTTATCAGCCTAAATCCACATATAACAACCTATAATCATAAATTCATTCGTTTAATAAAACAAGGCATAATACAATTGGAGAATGCTATTTTAACATAGCAAGTCTCGTATCTACATATACCTAAATTTGAAATTCATCCAAAACGACAAATTAAGTATATTCAGTGTAGATTTAACCTTGTGTATGTATTATGATTTTATAGAAGAAGAATCTGAGACAAAAATCGCATATTAAGCTCGAATTTTCGAACGGGTCGACCTAGGGTTCGAAAGTTCAGTCCTTAATTTCTCCTAGTGTAGTTCATTTTTGTGGATTTGAAACTATAGAAACGTTAAGAATTGAAAAACAAAGATTCGCGCGAGGCCTTGTTCTTCTCTCGGGCTGGCTCGAGTTCGAACTGGAATTGGGAAGAACAGAGTGAAACGCTGAGCTTCGTCGTTTTTTTTTTCCTATATCAGTCGCGTCCGCGAGGGACAGAGAGGTGGAAGCGGCTCAGTGGCGTCCGCGTGGAGATTAGGCGGACAGAGGGGCGGTGTGGTAGTGATGTCCGCATGGAAATGGGGCGGTTGTCCACGCGGACAACCCCCTTTTCGCTTCTTTTTTTTTGATTTTATCCTTGCTTATACAACAACAAAATAATGATGAAATAAAATAATGGGTTAGTAATAAAAATGACATAAATTATAAGTTAGTAATTAGATAACATAAATTATAAGTTAGTAGTTAATTTACATAAAATTCAAATGTTAGAGACAATGGAAATTAAATGTTAAGGACAATGGAAATTAAATGTTAAGGACAATGGAAATTAAATGTTAATAATAAGAGAGTTAGAAGTTAGATGTCAGAAGTCAGATGTCCGTAGTTAGATGGCCAAAGTCAGGTGTCCAATTAATATTAACAGATTATTAGATCATTAATATTAACAAAATATAGCAGATAATTAATATTAACAATAAACAAGATATTATGGACATAATATTAACAGGTTAAAAAGAACAAAATATTATAATTAAACAGGTGAATAATCCGGGGCTTAGGAACTAGAATAAATCTAGTCCCCGGCAACGGCGCCATTTTGCAGACGTTATAATCTGAGTGGTTTAAGTGGTGTAATTAAAATTAAAAAAAGAAATTAAAACCCAAAATAAACGTCGGGCTGCAAACAAATCCCGGTCGCAGTAGTATAGTGAAAATGTAAGCGACCGGATATCGAACCACGGGACTAATGTACATATTAAAGTACCTAAGCGTTGTCACAGGAGGGGGGATTATTGACTTGTTTTTTTATAAATAAAGGAAAGATAAAAATAAACTAAATTAACAGAAACTAAACGGGACTCTGGTTCAGATTAATATTATCTGCTCTTTCATGCTATTCCTACTGGTTTAATTATAATTGTCTGGCAAAATTCCTTTAATTATCTTAAGGACTAAGTCATAGCCTCATAAGAACTCGTTTACCAGAAATGCTCGGTCTAATCAAGGTTCGAGCACTCTTATGTAACGGACATTAAATTCGAGAATATAATTGCTGAAAATACTAACTCATTAAATCATAATAGAGCTTTCTCCAGATTTACGGCTTAATCAACCTATCTATTTATCACCTGGTCTGATCAAAATAGACTTAGCAAGCAATTTAATAAACTCATGACATTTATTAAAAGGCGAGAGATGAGCTTTAAGCGTAACAAACTTCATTAAATTAAACCAGTAAAAACATTGCATAATTAATACGAACATAATAATTATTCCCAAAGCGTACGTAAACTAGCCTAACATATTAAATAGATAGACAGAGACAAGAGTAATAGAAATCATCCGTAATCACTCCGGCTCACTCTGCTATTTTGTATACGTAGGCTAGAGGTGGATTGGTGGTGGAATGTAAAATAAATAAAATGGAGAAGGCGGAAGGAGAGAAATGAGATGGTGTGTGAATTGGAACTCCAGAGGAACCACGGAAGGAGCCTCCGGAAGGACACCGAAGAAGGTAAGCTGAGCGTTGTATTTATAGAGGAAGAAGAATGAGCAGAGGAAGAAGAATCCAGCAGAGGAGCAGCTCATTGATTGAGCTCGTTGATTGAAGCTTCACTGATTGCAGGGACAGGAACAACGCGTGAGTAATTTCAGGTAGGCGCGTCTGAATCAAGTTGCAGAGCGAGTCGCGAAGAAGATAACCCGTTTTAGATCTGTATTTTTAGTCCGTCGCCTCCTCAATGAGGCGGTTGCATGGCGGTATGAATTGTGTCCGCCTAACCCATGTATCCCTCTCTTGTCCGCCTCCACGTCCTCTTGTTTTATGGGGCGGTTGCATTGAGTTTGTCCGCCCCCTAATGAGGGGTTGCCTCTATCTTCTTCATTTCTAGTGTCGTCCGCCCCCTAATGAGGCGGTTGCATGCAATCACGCTGCATGTCCTCTCCACGTGACCTTCTTTAATCCTTATAAACATATATATGTTTTAGGTATTTTTCCTACAATTTTAACACATAAAATACATCAGTTAATATAACAACATATTTATAGGAAAAAACCCTAGATAAGTGAGAAACATTACTAAAAATGCTACAAATAATAGGGTGATAAAACCCTAATAAGTCTATATGTTTTGCACTTATCAGTGATAGTGCTTGGTGACCGATGAAGAGGGTGGTGAGATGTGGTGCGGCTGTGCGAGGTGCAGTGCGGGTGAGACGTCGGTGAAGATGGTGTGGTATGTGAAGTGATGAGATGATATGAGACGGTCTCTGATGTCGTGATTCGAGATGGATGTGAAGTGATGACCGATGATGAAGGTGGTCTGATGATTGTTGTTACGGGCGTGAATGGAAAAAAACCGAGAGATGGGGATGAAGGGTGAAGGTGTAATGCGGTGGTCAAGGCATGGCGATGGTGTGAATGATATCGACGATGGGATGAGGTGAATGGCGTGTGAAGATGGGATGAGAATGAATATGGATATGATAGTCGTGTGGTGAGTCCGTGAATGTGGTACGGTGATGAATGGTGCGACGATGAATATCGTGAAGATGGCGTGAATCCTTGGTGAGCCTGGTGGTCGACGGTGAGGGTGTGAATGGCGTGCAATCCCCCGACACCCGAGGATGAAGAAGCGTGGTGTATATGTAGTCGAGAATTGACGTCGATGTTGTAGTAGGAGTATATGCGATCGATCCAGTCCAGCAACAGTAGCAGACTGTTTTGTTTATTATTTTTTTTCTTCTTTTTCCCATCCTTGTAATGTCTGTGCCTCTATACTTTGTCGCTAAACAGCCCAATTCGCATGATATTCCTTTGTGCGTTGTATTTCCACCGTCAAAGAATAATAGTCATGAAAGTGATTTGATGCAACCATGGGTTGTTTGACCGTGCCCCTTCCTTGATGAATTGTGAGTATACAGCAACCCGGATGATAATTGCACTTGGTGAATGTCATGCAGCAATGCTATATACTGTACTTGAGCCCATCACTATTCCAAAGTCGGCTTCCTTTTTCATCGTATACAATATATAGATATAACATGTATATTGTATATATCTTTCCACTTGTCGTGTCATAGTCTTTACGAGATGAAGAATGAAATTTGAGACTTTTTCCTGCATTTGACAAGTAAAATATATCAGTTCACATCAAAACATAAATCTAAAGAAAATCATATGATAAGTGAGAACTATGACATGACTTATTATTAAAATAGGAAGAATTAAAGCCCTAAAAATAGATGTATTTCACACTTATCACTACTATAACTCAAAAATTTTGCCCTGATGGACTACCCCCATGGTAGCCATCCCGCCTACACTCCGTTACCGTCCGGCTCAATACCTGAAAAAAATTGGGTTGTAAAGGACTCAACAAACTACGCTGAGTATGAATATGTGTAGCCCGTATGTTGCCGGGCTACACGACTACTTGGTCGAATATTATTAAGTCCAATTTACATGCTATAATAAAGCAGTAAAGCACACCACAATACATCATGATATCATACATCACTTAAAGGTAGCAAGCATTAGCAACACGCAACCAAACATAACATGCTGGCATCATAGCAACATCAGACACGCAACCAAGCACAACAAGCTGCTAGTATAGCAACATCAATCATGTAAATAATAAAACATGTGCATAGGTATGTTATGCCCATGATCCTCACTATGGGATCATTCGAGCGTTGTGTGTTTTCATTTCTTTTCTCTTGTTCCTATAATGTGCATTCTCTTTCTCTTTCCTTACACCAAGTCTGGGGATATAGTTTGGATCCCGTGACCATATCATGTAGGTGCCAATCTTTCCTTGTTTCTTTAAGGGTTATTTGTGAATTCTCTTATCACCGCACGTTGGAGGACGTCTCCTCCATAGCAAATTCCTCCATTCCCGGCGTCATACGCCGAGAAAGCGGAGTCGCCTCTAGACTCCAGGATATGCTCCACCATTTGCCAATCCCCCATTCCCGACGCCAAGGGTCGAGAAAGCGGAGTCGCCTCTAGACTCTAGGATGTGCTCCACCATAGATGGTCGAAGGATCTGATGCAGATACCAACTCCCGAGTATTCCATACCGCACGGCCTGAGATGTTGTCTTCCCGGGTTATTCTCATGTTCCACCAGTTGGTAATTATTGTTCATTATCAAAAGTAGCTCGACACCATAGTGGATGTCATTAGAAGCCCTCTATAGTTTGAGAGGAGTTTTCTCCTTGTATAGTTGTTTTGTTTTGTTTGCGTAGTTCATCGTGTTTCATCTCAAGTTCCATAAACGAGAAGGAACTAAACTACTGTGTGCGCGCAAATAATATGCAACAATGATATAGCAATCATATAAGCAAGATAAGCAAGCAATCCAATTTCATGCTTTAATCTTATGGTCATTTTCACACAAGGCACACAACAAACAAGCCGTGTAACACGGCAACATACGGACCACACATATCCATACCTGGATTAGAAGCAAGGGTTGTCTCACACACGGGGTCCCGGTTGGCGTTCGTTACGACCCTAACGTTAATTTAAACAACTTGTCAGTTTTTACGATTTCATGTACGAACGTTGTGACATTTCCCCTAGCTTATTCTATGCTAGTGTGTGAAGTTCCCTAGATGGACCTTTAAATGTTTAGTTCATATTAACCCTTAGCACTTCCCAAATATTAGCCTTAGACAGGTCGTCTTACATGTTAACTTAGTCCTTTCCTCTAGCTAATGCTTTATAGTATTATAAGCAACATGTAACAAGTTAATCTAAGGTGGATTTTCACCCCCTTAAGATGTATTCCTTCCTCATCTAAATAGGTAAGTAATGTTTTTAATCTATTATCACATCAATATGATCTTTAAAATACTTCTAAAGCCCATATATACAGAAATCCCAAAGTTTAGAAAACTAACACATAGTCTCGGTGTTTAACCATACTTAACCCCATTTAAGATACCAACTGAAGTTTAATCTTCCACAAAATGTTTCACCAACTTAGATAGATATATTAGCAATAGTTTGGGTTCATTTTTAAACCCACACCACACTTTTAACACCTCTGGATATTGATCATACAGAGACACAAGTTTCAGAAAACTGAAACATCAACCTTGTGTAAACTTCCACTAGACAACTTAACTTACTAACCTCTATTTATGCTAACATTTCATATCAGATTAATAACATACTAGTATCAATACCCAAATTAAGGCCAATCAATTTATTAAATTCTCACCTACTTAATTGACTATCAACAACCTCACCTATTAAAACGGTAACAACAATTTATTCCTATTAATTATAAGAGAAACCTTTATTATGTAGGAATGAAACTGCAATTTCACTTCAATTACCGTGAAAATAGAGAAGGATGGATCGTTTTATTTTCACATCTGGCATGGACAGCAGGGTTCTACGGCTTATATGGCTATGGATTGCTTCACAAGTGTGACAGAATGACAAACACAACAGCAGGCTATTGTTGTATGCTAATTATTCGTTTAACTGGTGCAACAGAAGAATTTCTCTAGCTTCTGTAACAGATGCAACAGAAGAACTCAATTTGACAGCAAGGTAAGTTACTGATTAACTTTTCAGTCATGTTGTTGATGCTACTGCCATAGAGGATAGTCAATGGAAGTACTACAATTCCCAGCCAATTTTACCGAGATAAATGCAAGCAGGGATCCCAGACGGAGAGTAAAGAGAGGAGGCGATATTTGCTCTGAAAGACACCGAGGATCCCCAGGATTTCAGAAAGGGGCAAAATTACCACCCTAAAGCACCCCATCTATCCCTTTGAAGTGCTCGGGGTAACACAGAGATCAAGAAGAAAAGTAGGAAGCGTAGAGGAGAGACAAATCAGATTATCTTGCAGGTGTAACAGAAAGAATTGATAACACCTACTGTTATAATATCCAGAAGAGAAAGACTGAGTTCAAGTATACCACCAGTAGTGGAATGTACTGTTTCATGCTACTGCTGCTATCAGGTGTGCGAGATTGCAACAACTTTAAGATTTCTTAATTACCATTCCATTAAA
>CM041783.1:96169908-96236382 GCA_023374045.1 Limonium bicolor | reverse complement strand
ACTTACGCAGCTACACCCCTGTGCTCTAGGGCGCCAAAGGGTAAGGGATTGGTATTGATTGAGTTAAGAAACAATTAGTAACCGTTTGAGATATGAGAATTGACATTGTGAATGATCAGGATCTGAGACTGAGAAGGGAGCCGGTGGTGGCTACCAACGACGCTACATCTGTAGGTGGTGTCACAAGGACCACCCCGGGCTCGATTGCAAGTGGAACAAGGTGGAGTGCAACTTTTGTGGGGTTATGGACACCGAGCATATGAGTGTTACCGAAACCCTGCTAGCAGAGCCCATAGGCCCGACACCAGGGGCAAGGGCAAGACCGATCAGGGAGCTGGATCTGACAGTCAGAGGAAGGTGCAGCAAGCTGCAGACAAGAACCCAAGGGTGACCCAGAAGTCGGGACCCACTACACATGGTGGACCGGGACGATGAGCCTGAACCCTCATCGAGGCCAGGTACCGCTATAACCATTTAGTAATAAAACTACCAGCTTACCGCATTATCATGCATGTTTGGTGAATAAATGAGTTAAGTAAGAATAAGATGAGATTAGAACTTAAGTAAGATATAACCTACTACCACTTTAGGAAGCTTCAACATCTGCTATCCAATACCATCTACACCTAACCCGGAGCACACCGACATCGAACCCATAGACTTTCCAACCAAACAATGTCAGGTTATCCGCCCAGGTATGATTTTATTAAGGGGATACCTGACACCCGAAGCACAAATAGCCATCATCAGAAGATGCAATCAACTAGGAATGGGACCAGGGGGAGCAAGGATGAAATTAAAAATGATGAGCTTGGGCAAGGATTGGAATCCGTATGCCAAGAATTACCATACCACGAGGATGCAAGATGGAGTCTCACCACCGGGAATACCCGAAGAGTTCCATCCATTTATTACACAAGTTGTGGAAATCGCTTAGCAGTTGGAAGTTGAACCGATTCCAGACATTCAAGCAGACATTTGCATTGTGAACTTCTACGAGAAGGATGGGCGACTTGGACTACACCAGGATAAGGACGAGACAACGGAGTCTCTCGAAAGAGGGATACCCGTAGTGTCTTGGTCCAATGGGGATGATGCAGAGTTTTTATACGGCAAGCAGAAGCGTGCGGACCGCGCGAATAAGTTGGTACTTAAGTCAGGAGATCTATTAATTATGGGAGGAGAATCAAGGATGTTATACCATGGGATTAAGAGGATCAAGTTGAATACAACACCGTCAACAGTAACTAATGCGACGCATATGAGACCTGGGAGATTAAACCTAACCTTTAGACAATATTAGCCATGTAATGTTAGAATGAGATGAGGAATGAGATGTAAGATTAAAGCTCATGTTGTAAACAGGATGGTTATGAATAAAATAACAGTGTTATTCATATAAATTGTTACGACTCTTGTTATACCATCAATACTCATGAAGCTTGTGAACACAATTAGGTTATGGACTCGGTACGAAAGGTGCACTAAGCATACTTACAGAGGCACAGGCCGACGTCAACGGTACTATCCTTACCGGCACCTTTCCGATCAATGAGATTGAGGCATCAGTTCTCTTCGACTCAGGGGCCTCGCATACCTTTGTCTCGGCATCATTCGCGGGCAGGTTGGGGCTAGACACTGATGAGCTACCCGACTTCACGGTTACGCTCCCGTCTAAGAAGAAGGTTCGTTGCACTCGTTACTACCGAGGAACCACTGTCAGAATTAAGGGAGAAGACTTTCCAGTTAGTTTTATTGAGTTCAGTGAGCTAGGATTTGATGTTATCTTCGGGATGAACTGGTTGGAGCGGCACAAGGGACGTATCCTCTGCGCCGAGCATAGATTGCTGCTCAGGAGTCCGTCTGGGGTAACAATATCATACCGCCAGAGGCCCAGAGAGCCTTCGACTAAGATCATCACCGCCATGGCAATGTATAAGGAATTGAAGAGAAAGGAAGAAGTGTACCTCTACTATGTACAGGACATAGAGAGAGACCCTGAGTTCGATCCCGACTTACCGGTAGTGTCGGAGTTCCCCGACTTATTTCCACGGGAACTGCCCGGCATGCCACCCACTCGGGAGGTAGAGTTCACCATCGAGCTGCTACCTGGTACCGGACCGATAGCCAAGGCACCATACCCAATGGCTCCGGTAGAAATGACTGAGTTAAAGGAACAATTGAAAGATTTGTTGGATAAGGGATTTATAAGACCAAGTGTGTCACCATGGGGAGCGCCAGTCCTCTTCGTGAAGAAGAAGGATGGTAGTCTCCGCCTCTGCATCGACTACAGAGAGCTGAATGCAGTAACAGTGAAGAATAAGTACCACTACCCCATTGACGATCTGTTCGATCAGTTGAAGGGAGATCTGTGTTCTCCAAGATTGATCTCAGATCGGGTATCATCAGATAGCCATTAAGGAGGGGGACATTGAAAAGACGGCATTCCGGACACGATACGGCCACTATGAGTTTACAGTGATGCCGTTCGGTTTGTTGAACGCACCGGCGAAGTTTATGGATCTGATGAACCGCTTGTTTCGGGAGCAGCTGGACAAGTCGGTTGTGGTGTTTATTGATGACATTTGATATACTCGAAATCTAAGGTTGAACATGAGGAACATCTGAGGAGAGTATTGGAAATATTGAGGGAGAACCAGCTATATGCTAAGTTCTCCAAATGTGAGTTTTGGCTTGACTAGGTCTCTTTCCTAGGTCATGTCATCTCAGATGCTGGGATCTCAGTGGATCCAGCGAAGATTGATGCCGTACGTACTTGGCCAAGGCCGAAACTGTTACCGACATCCGGAGCTTTCTTGGTCTGGCAGGTTACTACAGGAGATTTGTTAGGGATTTCAACAAGGTCGTGAAACGATGACCAGTTTGATGAAGAAGGATGCACCGTTCTTATGGACGGTTGACTGTGAGAGATCATTTCAGAGCTTGAAGGACTCACTGACCACTGCACCCGGTTCTGACCATTCCAGAAGGTACAGAGGGCTTTGAGGTTTATTGTGATGCATCCGGCAGAGGCTGGGTTGCGTGCTTATGCCATGGCAAGGTGGTGGCATATGCCTCACGCCAGTTGAAGAAACATGAGGAGAACTACCCCACACATGATTTGGAGCTGGAGCTATAGTCTTCGCTTTGAAGATATGGCGCCAGTACTTATACGGGGTTAGTGTGACGATCTACACCGATCATAAGAGTTTGAGATACATATTCACTCAGAAGGAGTTAAATCTTCGACAGAGGAGATGGTTAGAGTTTCTGAAAGACTATGACATCGACCTCCAATACAAAGAGGGGAAGGCCAATGTTGTAGCAGACGCCCTGAGCCGTCGAGCACACTCACTCCATTCGCTAGTTTCTTTCTCCAGCTTGGTTGATGAGGTGCGAGAGGCTCAGAGGACAGACGAGTACATGAGAGAGGTCAGACAGAAGCTGACAGATGGCACCTTTGAGAGTCAGAAATACGACTTCAGACTTCATGATGATGATCTGATCAGACTTAAGGGCCGGTTATGCATACCACGGGGCAACACGGATCTGAAAGACCGTATACTTAGAGAATCACACTGTTCTTCAGTTTCCATCCATACGGGAGCCTCTAAAATGTATAAAGACATGAAGAGATACTTCTGGTGGTCGGGGATGAAGACAGATGTTACCGAGTTCGTCTTGAGGTGTCTCACATGCCAGAAGGTGAAATTTGAGCACCGACGACCGGGCGGAATGGTACAGTCGATGCCAGTTCCGGAGTGGAAGTTCCATGATATCTCCATGGACTTCGTAGTTGGGCTTCCACCTGCCAGGGGAGGTCTCAACATGATAGGGTGGTGGTGGATCGCCTTACCAAAGTAACCCGATTCATACCGATGAAGGATACTTGGAAGGTGACCAAATTAGCTGAGTTATTTGAGAAAGAAATCATGAGACATCACGGGTACCGAAGACCATAGTGTCAGATAGAGATACCAGATTCCTTTCGAGGTACTGGAGAGCTACCAGGAAGCGTTGGGTACAGAACTCAAGCTGAGTACCGCGTTCCATCCTCAGACAGATGGTCAACTGAGCGTACTATTCAGACACTCGAGGACATGCTGAGAGCATGTGCCTTAGACTTCCAGGGCAGTTGGATTGACAAATTGCATCTGATCAAATTTTCATACAACAACAGCTATCACGCTTCGATCAAGATGGCACCTTTTCAAGCGTTGTACGGTAGACCATGTCGTACACCGCTCTGCTGGGATGAGTCGAGTGAGACGGTCAATATAGGACCAGCGTACTTAGAGCAAGTTAAGGCTGAAGTTCAGCAAATCAGGGAGAACATGAAAGCTGCTCAAGATAGGCAGAAGTCGTATGCTG
This sequence comes from Limonium bicolor, assembly GCA_023374045.1. Taxonomy (NCBI): domain Eukaryota; kingdom Viridiplantae; phylum Streptophyta; class Magnoliopsida; order Caryophyllales; family Plumbaginaceae; genus Limonium; species Limonium bicolor. Next base: position 96,232,011 of record CM041783.1, on the reverse strand, counting down.
ATGTTTGACGACGGGACCTGGAGTTCGCAGTGGGACCAGGTATTTCTGCGAGTTTCACCGATGAAGGGTGTATTCAGGTTTGGGCAGAAGGGAAAGTTAAGCCCGAAATTTTTTGGTCCTTATGAGATTACGGAGCGGGTGGGCCCGGTTGCTTACAGGTTGAATTTACCTGCTGAGCTGGGTAAAGTGCATGATGTTTTTCATGTTTCACAGCTAAAGAAATACATGCACCACCCCTCCCATGTGTTAGAACCTAAGAGGTTGACTTTAGAACCAAATATGAGATCAGTGGAGACTCCTCAGAGAATCTTGGACAGTAAGACTAGGGACACTCGCCACAAGTCAGTGCGACTGGTGAAGGTTCTCTGGTCTAACCAGGATGTTGAAGAGGCTACGTGGGAATTAGAGGATATATGAGGGCGAAATACCCTTCTTTGTTTACTGACTAGATCGTCTGTATATGGTACGGGGCGTACCCCTTTTTAAGGGGGTAGAGCTTCCTTGCTTTTGAGTTAGGAAACGATCATGTTGGTCGTTTGTTTGGTTGTTTAAGATGTGAATTTGTGTAAGTTGCTACACTTTGGTGTTAAGTTTGAGTTATGTATAATACTTATGTATTGTATTGAGATTGACCTTTGAGTCTTGAGATGTGTGAATGTGAATATAAGATGTGGTGTTAACATTAAGGGAATTGAGTACCGTGAATGGTTAAGCACATATGTGAACTTTAAGGACAAAGTTCTTTTAAGGGGGGTAGATTGAAATACCCCAAACGTAGATATGGTGTTTAAATGATAAACTAAGATATAAGGAGGCTAAATAATGCCTTAGAAACATTAAGAACATTTCTAATCAAAGAAAATAAGGAAACACCAAAAGAAGCAGTTTAAGCAAAACGTGCTCTAAGCTTGGAGAGACTTGGGAGAGTACCCAAATATTGTTCTAAGACCTTAGTAATATCCTAATGGTAATTTTAAATCAATTACCAAAGAAAACCAAGCTTTAAAACAAGTTAAAACACAAATGTTCTTTAAGGAGTCTTAAAGCACATTTTTGAAAAATTGTCTTGTAAATGAGTTTTGAATGGCTAAATGTCCATCATTACTCTTTAATTAACATGTGTACTATATAGTATCACATTTGGAAGTCTATATCAATGGGAAATCAAAAATTTCACAACAATGTGCCTTGTTTTGTGAATAGTAATTTAATTAAGCTAGTTTATAACATAAGTCAATATAAGTAGATATTTGGTCAACAAAGACTTAAGTACCCTTGTTACTTAATGGGGGCCGGTTTTTTATAGGTGAGTCACCTCCTTTATTAGTCATTTAGCAAATAAATAACTATAAAGCAAAAGTACTATTTACTTTTAAGATAAATATCTCATTTACTCACACCTCTCTCCTCACCTCTTCATTCTTTCTTGTTCCCACGGTTGAGCTGCTCCTCTCTTCTTCTCCATTAATGTGAAGAGCACCCTCATGCTAGCTCCACCTTCTCTTGCACACTACTCACTCATTTTAGCTCCAAAACCAAAACAAATTACATATTCCTCTTAGTTAGCTCAAGCTCTCTCTTTCTATCTTTTCAAAACTTCAAGAGCTTTGATTTGGTGCCAAGCCAAACCACCATTAGAGGAGGAAATTCAAGTTTGGAGACTCCATTGGCTTCTCCATTCTCTTAAGGTAAAGAAAGTGTAAGAAAATCTAGGTTTCCATCACTTTTCTTTTTGACCGAAAATGTATGCTCATGAGGCTTCATTTTAATGCCTTGTTCTAGCTTGTTTTCTACTCTTCAAAGGATTGAGGAGGTCCTTCTTGCTTCATATCCAAGATTGTCTTGAGAAACCAAGGTAAAACAATCACCTTAATACCTTAAAGCACATTTTTAACCTAGGGTTTGTTCCTTAGGGTTAATGTATTATCTAGTACTCATTGGAGTCATTGGATATTGGTTAGAACATTGGCAAGGAGATATATATTGGTGACCGAGATTGAGCAAGGAAGAACCTAAGGAAGAAAGTTTTTAAAGCTTGTAAAGAACAAGGTAAATTACTTACCGTAAGGTGTTTTATTGTTTAAGGGAATGGGATTTAGATATGTGGTGAGTTTAGTGTAGAGTTTACATTAGAAAAGGGTTATATATGACCTAGGAGAAACAATGATCATGATTGTGAACTTGTGACTAAGGAGCAAATGAGGAAAAAGAGAGTTTAAGAATATCAAGGTGAAGTACAAGAAGCATTTTATTTCAATGGGAGCCTTGTTGTGTGTATTTGCAGGTTAAAGACAAATATATGTGGAAATTCAGTGGTTAAGATTATTGTCATTTAAGGGCCTAAGTGCCAAGCATTTAAGTTTATGCACTATATGATGATGTGGTGTAGTTTTGGTGTAAATTGTGTGTTAAGGTGTTGTGATGAGAATTTGAGTGATATTGGTTGTTTGATGGAGAAAAACCAAGTGTTAGGATGTACCATATACTAGAGAACCCATGGCAAAATTTAAAGGAGAACTTAAGTGTTTAAGATGTTCTAAGGAGATTTAATGACTAAGGAAGTACTAGGAAGTTTTAGAGGTTGTCTTGATGAAAAAGGGGTGAGATAAAGTGTTTTAATGAGCTATAATGACTTAGGCATCACTATGAAGGATTTAGGAATCAAGAGAAAGTATTTGAGTATCTAGGACTTAGGCAAATGTTGGTAAACAACTAGGAAGGAAATAATGTGTTGATGGATGGAAGCATAAGCTTGTGAAGGAACTTTAAGTAAATGCATAAAAGAGTGTTAGATGGTGAAAGATGCTTGGAAGATGATGTTATAGTGGTGGGGAAACATTTGGCATAGTGGTTACATTAGGTATGAACCACCACCTAGAAACCTAGTGGAAAATGTTACAAGTGTTGGCATGGTTACAAGGAAAAATGCATAACGATTAAAGTGGATCTTGGTGAGTGATTTAAAGTGTTTAGTGGTTGGCTTAAGGTGTATTTGAGGTGCCCAAATGAGGTTATAACATATTAGAATATATGAGGAGAAGTTTGGGGTTAAAAGAGAATTTAGAAACAAGGTTCTGGAGCCGACCGACCTTAGGGACCGGACCTGCAAGGTCGGTCGAGCTCAGTTTACACTGCCGGAGAAAGTTTCTGGAATCGACCGAACATAGGACCGGACTTACAAGTTCGGTCGGGCTTGTATTTTGTGAAGGAATTAAGTCTCTGGAATGGACCGACCTTGGGACCGGACTTGCAAGGTCGGTCATGCCTAGAATTTTATACGGTAATAAGTCTCTGGAATCGACCGAACATAGGACTGGACTTGACAAATTCGGTCGAGCTCAAATTTCCCTCGGGGAAACCTCTCGGGAATGGACCGACCTTGGGGACCGGACTTGCAAGGTCGGTCGGGATAGAATTTTCAATCGGTAATGTGTTAAGGTCGGTCGGAAGTTCGGTCGAGCCTAAAAATAAAAAAAAAGAAATTTTGAATTATAAGGATGGTAATTGGTAATAAGGTATGCCATTGGTAGGGTAGTAATGATTAGGACCGTAAGAACCTACGGGATTAAGTTAAGTTAAGTAAAAACCTTAATGTTTAAAAAGATTAAGTTTAAAAGGGTAAGTGGTAAGGACTTAAGAGGATATTCATCGGGAATCTTTAGGGATTAAGTGAGTTAAGTGAGGTGCAAATAACTAATAACCTAAAATGAATCAATGTTTTAGGTTTGTGAATTGGGACCCCGGAGAAGGTTAAACAAACGACGATCGACGGTGAACGGTACAATCTTTCTTGTGACCTGCTTGCTAACGAGGTGTCCCTCGGCTTGTGTGTTATCTGTTTAATTGCTATGACTAAAACAAGATAAAGCATGCAACCGGTTATATTTGTTCTTGTTGTGTATGTGTTATCTTTGCACTAACCCGCGAGACTTGAGATTGTTACTAACCAAGTTTAGTACTTACTGAGTTAAGAATAAGAGTTAAGTTTTGGTGGTTGTTGGTTAATGCCCGTTAAGGCTTAGCTAGCACATGGTGATTAAGATTTCTACTAACTGGAACTTGAGTGAGGAAACCCGAGACCGAACTCCGGTCATGCATGCTAAGGAAAGGGGGACGGTATCTGAATCAGATCCGCCCTCCGCTTAAGGACTTGTCTTCGGACTTGTAGCCTAGGGCCGTTTGCCGGCTCAGCTACGCTGGACTCCCGTCCAGAGTAGGTGGCATTAAGATGGCGCGGTGGGATCACCTAAATCCCAGGTTCGAATTAAGCTACAACCATTCCCTTCCAGGAACGGTTTGTATACTGAGATTAAGATTAAGGTAAGGTAAGGAACAGAGATTAAGGAAATCAGGACTGAGGAGGGGGTTACTAACCCACTTGATAAGGGGACGCTTGAGTCGTTCATTGTTTGTGAACTATGCATGTTCATTTGTGGATTATTGTTATTGCACTTCATATCATGCTTGTGTATGTAATCAATTTCCATGCTATCGACAATTAGTCGTCGTAGCCCCGTTAGCTTGGGGGCCATGAGAGGGTGTACCAGCATTCGTGCTGACCCCCTTTGGGGGCTGTTTTTACACTTGCAGGTAAGAGACCCATGAGGACGCACTACGAGAGTAGGAGCGGTTAGACTTAGGATGGGCTGTTTATTTGAGTACGGGTTGCGCTTGTGCACCCGTCTGTTTATATTTAAACTGATGTAAGGTTGTGATTATGACTTAGCTATTTGTACTCGGTTGGTTGTGGTATTTTGGATGGTGATGTTTTGGGTTGGTCATTTATTTTGGATAAGTGTTGTAATTGATAAGGCCGGTATATTCTAATGATCAGACCGTGGCAAGGTCCAGGCGTTTATTATTTCCGCTACGACGAATTCGATTAAGTGTTCAGTTTTGCGTTAACCACGATTGGCTTTGGATGGGGTGTTACACCAGAATTCCTTAGGAGTGTTCCAAAGACACATGTAACCGAAGAGAATTGTACCCTCGTACCTAGAACCAGTTACCAGGAAAGAAGGAAGTAATAACTGTTGGGACCACACATAAATGTGGAGTGACCAATGCTCAGAAGACTCGTGAACTAGATGAACTACTTATTTTTAAGTCAGGCAAACAAGTGGTAAACACAACCATAAATGGTGAAGGAACGTGAGGAAGGCTAACCTACACATGAATTGAACTGAAGCAATCAACTTCGTGTAAAAGACAGCGACCTGATAGTACGACGCAGCAATAACCATACATTTAAACCCTAAGAACTCCCAGTGCGTTTTCACAAAAAGGGGGATTGAACAAAGGTGGACGTTGGATTGAATTATTGAAGAATTGAATCAATGTATAATACACGAGTGACAAAACTAACAATAGCGGATGGCATGGCAACAGTACCTATCTAAGGAAAAGTACATGGTGCGCAAGAAAGCGACCATCACATGTGACCGTCAAACATTGACATGGAAGACCAAATTATGAATTAAACATAATGTGGATGAAAAATTAGTTTGAAGTCAGATTGCAAATTAATGACAATAACTTAGACCGTACGAAGAGAGATGTCATAGGTAGCGCAATGCCTATTCCTAGTACATTTACATACGAGACTGGAAGCACATTCCTAGTAGATCAAAAAATCAGATAATAGGCTCTATGGAAAGAGACCTCAACTGGCATTGAATCGAGTCCGTGCGAAATGCAAGAAGAAGGTAGAACATATCTAAGAACCAAGTAGATGGATTTCCCTTGATTAAGTTCAGGAATAACCACATGTGTGTTATCATAGAACGATGAAAGAGGAGATCGACAACAGAACACTTCACAAGTTACCAACAACTAACCGTGTGACAAACACTACGAGTATACAAAAACAAGATGTGGGACGACCGCACTCCAAAGGAGCTTGCGGGCCTGACAGACTTATTTATAAGTTAGTCAGGTAAGTAGTAATGTACCAGTAGGGTACCCCATATATGAAAACGAGGAGTCTAAGGAACACGAGAAGTAGTCGACTCCGTGCCACGGTCAGTGATGCAAATTCAGACCGGTGCAGATAATTACCTCTAACAGTTGGAGTGAAAGGTCTCAGTTAAGCTAACGAGTCCAAAGGAGACAGAGAATTCATTCCAAGATGAAATGATTAAGAGTTATGAGTGCGGGGGGCACTGAGTACCAAATACAGACATTGGATGTGACTCAAGATTTTCGAGAAAACCGTGAAGAGCAATAAGCACTAAACAGTAACCCCTGATTATACATAAACCTCAGACCGAAGGTCAGTCAGAAGGTAGAATTCAAATAACCATGAGTACCCTAAAGGCATGTACGTTAAATCTCCAGAGCAATGGATAGACTATCTATAACTCATCGAGTCCGCATATAACAAGAGATATCAAGCGTCGATTGGAAGACCTTATTCCCAGAATTATCGGGGGCATGAAGGATGAGCAATACCTCAACAAAACTCTAAGTATCAGGGTCGCGCAACAGAAGCTTGTGGGCCCATATCTCATAGGTTCAGTATAACCTAAGAAGGTGAGAGAATAAATAAAGTATGTTACCAAGTGACATGGAGCCTTAGAGGCTAGAGTCGAACCCTATTGTAAGAATTGGTACAAAACCGATAAAACCCTTTATACACAGACCTTTTGATCTAATAATAATATGGGATAAGTCGCATGGAAGCTAAAATACTTCATGACGGCTAGACATCTTGAACCAATGTTCAATGATGATATATTGTTGATTACGTGGGCGTAATCCTTTTTAAGCGGGGTAGAGCGCAAAATCGCTTAGAGTACATTTTATGTATTGGTCACGTAAATTACTGTGTGTATAGCACGAAAGGACTTGTTGTAATGTTTGATATGTATAATATAAATATATATGTATATTCCTACCTTGAGTTGTAGTTACTTAGCAGAAAAGATGCGAGTATCTTGTTAGCTCCACTGTGAGAATACATGTAAGGGGAGTAGAAACTCCTGTAGAATTGAATTTCTTGTGGGACATGGTATATGAAACCATATGTGGTGACATTGAGATAGGTGAATCGGTATGAAACCGATATGGAACATAACAGGAATTGACTTCCCTAAGGAACGAAATGGTTGCTAGGAAATGGATTGATGTGAATAGTTTTGAAGATGAGTGATATACTTGAGATGTGTTAATTTTATGATTATGACTATAATTATTAAAAGATAGAAAATTGGAATTTGTTAAACTATTTGATTGTTTGAAACTGACGTGGGAGGTTGAACTTGATTCTGCGCAAATCAAGGGAGACCGAACACAAATTGGAGTGGAAGGATAGTTCAACACTGATGCTGATCACATCAAGGTCGGATGATTCCTGAAATTCCCTACAAGTGGACACAGATATGAGTAGGTTGTGAGCTTAGATGATTAGATAGTGTGTTCAATTACCTAAGGGGCCGTGGACCTTAGAGTCCTTCGTCAGTAGACCGGTGTGCCCGAGGGTGTGTTTGTATTTGTTTCCCAAGGGGCCGTGGACCTCAGAGTCCTTCGTTATAAGACCGGTGTGCCTGCGGGTATTTGTGAATGTTGTGGACTCAGAAATTCATTTGCTATGGTTTCATCATTGCGTCATGGACGCTCCATTAATAAAATGGATCGACTCGTATGATATAAAACATATAAAGAGTAAAGAAGATATGAGACGGGAACAAATATCCCTAGTGTATACTAACATACCAAGAATTTGAAATTCATATTAATAGTGCAGATGGATCACTTACATCCATAACGAAATCGTATATGCATTCACGTTGCACTTTGTTGATTGTATGATTGGTTGTGTACGTATATTGCACTATTGAAGGTTGATTATATGTGCACTTTGTTGCACTTTGGTTGAATTTGAATAATATGTGCGCCTTGTTGCACTATGACTGGACTATGTATACTCTTACTACACAATGATGAGATTGCATGTGCACGTCTATTGCGTTTTGCCTGATTGTAGTTTATGTTGTGCTGGATACACATAGGGCTTAAGTTATTTGGACATGGGACTTGATCCCTAGGATTGACACTAGTCATTGAACTAGATCTTTTAGGACCAATTGATTTAGGAATAAAACTTCGGGACGAAGTTCTTTTAAGGGGGTAGATTGAAATACCCCTAAACATTATATAATTAATGAAGGGTTAATTAATGAATTATAAAAGCTAAGGAGCCTAAGTTAAAAAGGGAATTATAGAACTCCTATATATATAGTCCAAATGGTTATTAAACCCCACATAAAACATTGGACTAATGAGTGAACAATTATAAGGAGAAACATAAATGATAACATAAGGGTAAATAATTTTAAATATACTATGAGAGATAGTATTGAAGGGGCCATTGCTATTAAAAATAAATGATATTATATATATATAAAGTCCAATGAACTAATAATTTAAGACAAAAGAGGACATTAAAATGGTATGTAAACATTAATCATTAATTTAAGAAGACTTATTTATTAAGTCTTAATAAGGACTATGTAACAAGTATATGATTTGAATAGGCTTGTTATGTCTTAATCAGATTTGTATAAACACCTAAAAGATTTATAAAGGGTTTATTAAATTCTAAACCTATCTAAATAATAATATAAGGATTAAATATGCTATAAGATATAGTATATTTGAAGATGACACTATTTATAAGAAAGATGCAATATGTAACATTAAATTGTTATGTAAAATGATAAATTAAGTTAGTAAAATAGAGACTTATTAATAAGTAATTACGAAAAAAATACATTCTTTTAGCTTAAATTTAGTTAAAACTTAAAAAAAACTAACTAGAGTACTCGTACTACTACTAATAGTAGCTTAATACTAATTATTTTGAGGTTATTAAAATCTGCAGGTCATTCCATCATCTAGATAGTATTACTTTAGCAATTCCTCTCTCACAAAACTTTAACTGGCGCCTTCTGTTCAGTCTCTTCTGTCCTAAACCCTATCCTATTATACGCGTTCACTCTCTTCTTGGCACTACTTTCTCCACTCCATCTCTTTACTCCTCTCTCTGAAGTTCAAATTGGCAAGAACCAAGAAGAGAACATCATGGTCTGCTCTCTACTTTACCTTTTCATTCATACCTCTGTAGATAAAACTGCCGAACAAGATTATACATGTTCTGTACTAAAATATAGAATAGAGATAGATTTATCAATGGATCGGTAAGCAATGCTCTACCCCGATATGTATATTTATACTGTTCAGTACTGTAGAAATTTGTACAACCCTAGGATATTTGTATACTGGACTGAGACTAATTACAGAAAGTAAGGCCCAAAGAGAGTGGGCCGCCCTATGGGCTATTATCCCCCCGCGAGCCTAATTCCTTGATGGTCAATGATAATTTGGCTCGATTAGCAAGAAAAAGAGGGACAAAAGTGGGTTTTGTCAAAATGTCGGCAAGCTGAGATTTGCTGGGTAAATGAGCAATCTTTAGGGTTCCTTGAGCAACGCGTTCTCGCACAAAAAATAATCCACATCAATGTGCTTGATCCGACTGTGGAGAGCTGGATTGGTGGCGATGAAGGTGGCCCCGAGGTTGTCGCAGAAGAGCTGCGGAGGAGACCGAGGAGGAAAACCCAGTTCATCGAGAAGGTGTTGAAGCCAGAGAGCCTCAGCAGCTGCAGCGGCAACGGCCTTATATTCCGCCTCGGTGGAGGAGCGGGCGACTGTCTTCTGTTTGCGGGATGACCAAGAGATAAGGTGGGTGCCGAAGAAGACCATATAAGCGGCGGTGGAGCGGCGGTCAACAGGAGATCCAGCCCAATCCGCATCGGAGTAGACATGGAAGTAAAGAGAAGATGATGCGGAGAAGAATAAGCCCAATTGCTGAGATCCACAGAGGTATCGTATTATCCGCTTTACGGATTTCCAGTCTTCTTCAGTTGGTGAATGCATTTTTTGACATACTTTATTTACCGCAAAGGAGATATCGGGTCTAGTTATAGATAAATACTGTAACGTCCCCATGACTCGTCTGTATATGGTTTGGTCAGAGAAGGGTTTAGGGTCTGAAGATGTAGAATGTGGTTGAGACACCATGGGGGTGGATGCGGGTTTTGAATTGAGCATGGCTGTGGTATGGAGTAGATCTTGTATATATTTGTGTTGGGATAGAAGAATCCCATTCTGGGTACGAGTAACTTCAACACCCAAAAAATAGTTTAGAGGGCATGTAGCTGAAATAGGGAAAGTAGTAGATAAAGCTGTGGTGAACTGAGTGATGAGAGGCTGTGAGGAAGCGGTAAATAAAATGTCATCCACATAAATGAGGACAAACATCTTGTCCTATTTGTGACGGTAAATGAACAAGGAAGAGTCAGATTGAGAGGCTTGAAATCCAATGTCAAGAAGAAAGGTGCTTAGTTTGGAAAACCATGCACGGGGAGATTGTTTCAAACCATAGAGTGATTTTTTGAGCTGACAAACATAATTGGGGTATTGTGGGTTGACAAATCCTCTGGGCTGATGGATAAAAACTTGTTCCTCAAGGTCACCATGTAAAAATGCATTATGTATGTCTGCTTGATGTAGTGGCCAATTGTGAGAGACCGTAAGAGAGATAATGAGTCTGACAGTGGAGATCTTTACAACGGGGATGTAGGTTTGATTGTAGTCCAAACCATAGGTCTGATTGAAACCTTGAGCCACAAGGCGTGCCTTCCGCCTTTGAAGACTCCCATCTGAATTATATTTCGTTTTCAATATCCATTTTGTACCCAAGATGTTCATAGTTGGAGTAGGGGGAACAAGGACCCAAGTGCCTGTTTGTAGCAAAGCATTGTATTCCTTTTTGATTGCATCACACCATTCAGGGTGGGATAGAGCTTGAGAAAATGTGGGAGACTCAGGAACTGTGTCTGTGGGCTTTATAGTGGTGTGGTATAGGACTGTACCATCGGTGTATGCCTTGGGTTTGAGGGAGTGTGTTTGGGATCTGGTGACCATGGGATGAGATGGAGGGGGAGGCACAGTGGGTGAGGGTGGGATCTGATGATCTGTAGAAGCAGTAGAATTAGAGGGTTCTGTGTCTGATGTAGAAGGAGTAGAACCAGAGGGAGTGGAGTGGTCTGTGTTGGTGCTAACAAAAGTGTGGGTAGTAGTGAGAGTGGTGTTTAGAGGGTCAATGAAAGGTGGGGTAGCAGGAAGGATTTCTTGTGGACAATCAGGATGAGAAACAGAGAAGGGAAAGTGATTTTCATTGAATGTAACATCCCTGGAAACAATAATTTTCTTTGTGGAGGGATTGTAGCATAGATATCCAGTATGGTTGAGGGAATATCCAACAAAGATATGTTCAGCAGATCTAAAAAAGAGTTTGTAGTGTTGGGGGGTCTTAAGTTAGGCCAACAGGAGGTGCCAAAGACACGGAGCTTGTTGTAATCAGGTGAGGAGTGATAGAGGAGCTGGTAAGGGGACTGATTATGTACTGATAGGGGTGGGGGTTCTATTGAGAAGATAGGTGGCAGTGGTGGTAGCAGCAAAGGACCAAAATGAGAGAGGCATAGAGGCTTGGGCTAACAGACAAAGAGCTCTGTCCATAACAAATCTGTGGCGGCATTCAACCATACCATTTTGAGGGTGGGAGTGAGAACAGGATGAGCGGTGAAAAATGCCATGGGTTATGAAAAATTGTTTGAGAGTCATAAACTCTCCACCACCATCAGTCTGAAAGGACCGAATCTGTACAGAATATTGTGTCTCAACCATCTTACAAAAAGATGGAATAACAATAGCCACATCAGATTTTAGTTTGATAGGAAAACACCACATGTATCTAGTACAATCATCAACAATTAATAAGTAATATCGATAACCATCCACTGATGTAAAATGGGCAGGGCCCCATAGATCCATATATAAAAGCTGAAAAGGAGACTGAGATCTAGTTTGAGTGGATAGGTGGGGTAGAGCATGTGTTTTCCCTTTGCTACAAGCAGCACAAAATTGTAGATTAGAAGATCTACTGAGGAGTAGGGAAAACTTATTACTAGCAAACATTGTTTGAACAATAGAGGGGTGCCCAAGACGTTGGTGCCATATAGTAGTAGAAGTTCTGGTTCCTGGTGTGGTGGTAGTTGACTGAAGTTGTGGTGAGGTAGTGGTGGGGAATGTGTAGAGACCATCCCTAACTGGACCGTGGAGGAGGGTAGTCCCAGTGGAGCGATCCTTCAAAACAAAGAAATCTGGGTGAAACTCAAAAAAAGTATTGTTGTCTTGGTTGAATTTTCTGACTGAAATCAGATTTTTATGCAAGCCAGGTGTATGAAAAATGTCTAAGAGCGTGTAAGTACGAGAAGGAAAAGGTAAAGTTGTACTTCCAACATGAGAAATATGCATAGATGTACCATCACCCAAGGAAACCGTCTCAGTTCCTTGGTAGTCAGTAGCATCAACATTCAACTTGCTGAAGTCTCCTGTGAAATGGTGTGTAGCACCAGTGTCTGGTACCCATGATGAATTGGTAGGAGAAGTGTTGTGTGTGGTGAAATTAGCCTGGAAACTTCGTGGGGGAGGAGGTTGGTAGGACTGAGTGTATCGATGGTAGCAATTCTTTGCCACATGGCCCCTTTTTTCGCAGATCTGGCATTGAGGTCTAGTATCCTGAGTGCCAGCAAAATTTGTGGATCCAGAGGTGGTATTCTGGTAGGAACCTTGCTGAAAGTAGGATCTATTCCCATTAGATGTCCCTCTCCCCAGGGATCTAGAGTTTCTGTCATTTCTGGGTTTATCTGGTTTAGATGATGAGTCTGATTTAGTGGTGGTGTTGAGGCTAACAGTAGAGGATGTGGTTTTCTGATGTTCAGTCAGGCGAACCTCTTGATGAAGTAAATTGTTGTATAATTGTGTGGGGGTAAGAGTTTGGGGTTGAGTGAGAATGTAGTAAACAATGGCATCGTACTCAGAGGGAAGACCCCTAAGAAAATAGGTTTGAAAATCCCCATGGGAAACAGAATGTCCAGCAGCGGCAAGAGAATTGACCAGAATTTGGGCCCGGTTAAAATAATCTGTAACTGTTTCATTGCTCACTTTCTTAATTCCTGCTAGTTCCAATTTATATTGACCAACATACGCAGAAGATTTAGCAGCAAAAATCTCTTCTAGAACATTCCACATCTCCATGGAACTGGTACACGCAGCAGCTTGAATCACAAGCGATTCAGACAAAGAAGAGAGTAATATGCTCATGACTAATTGATCTTGAGTTTTCCATTTAGAATATTCCTTATTAATTTCTCCATTGATAACCGCTGCAGGACATGAAAAACTACCATCCACATAACGATACAAATCGTTACCTCGAAGAAAAGGAAGAAGAAGACTCCTCCAAGTGGGATAGTTGTCAGATCTCAATTTCACCAAGTGAGATGCAGCCGCTAGGATCGAGTAAGAAGGGGGATTGTGAGTAACAATGGTCGTCGTTGTTGTGTTTGCCGGTGTAGAGATTTGAGGAATGCCATCGGATTCTCCAGATATGGATAATTCAGACATGATGAGGAAGATTAGCCTTCAGATGGCTCTGATACCATACTAAAATAGAGAATAGAGATAGATTTATCAATGGATCGGTAAGCAATGCTCTACCCCGATATGTATATTTATACTGCTCAGTACTGTAGATGTTTGTACTACCTTAGGATATTTGTATACTGGACTGAGACTAATTACAGAATGTAAGGCCCAAAGAGAGTGGCCGCCCTATAGGCTATTATTCTGGTCCAGCGTCAATTTTAGTAACCTGAACATTCTTAAATCTGCACCTTTGAAGAGGGTAAATCACTGCAACTGCCACCTGAACGTACATATCTCAGCCTCCCTTCCTCCACTCTCTCCTCACGGTAATTTTGGAAGCAACTGGTGAACAAGGAGCATACCTGCCTTTGTCTTCATTCCCTCATCTGCTGAACAACAAATCCAGATGGTGAACAAGGAACATACAAATCTGCGCCTGCTGATTCTGTCCATTCTTTTACGGTAATTTTACGAATCTAAACCAGTGAACAAGAAGTATACATATGTCACTCTCTATTTTCTTTCTCTGTATAAATTGAAATCAGTCACACCCATTCTTGTCGATTCTTCTTTCAATCTTCATTAACATGTCTGGACTTATTGCCATGGTGTAGATCTATAAATGATCTCGGTGTTGAACTGGTTGATGGTGGTTTTGGTAACAATTAAAGTGGGGTGAACAGAAATAAATGTTTCTTTATCTGAAACTGGAGAAGAAAGTAGAGGAGGGTTTCTATTTTTTTTTTCTTAAAAAAAAAAACATCATCAATTAAAAGGATATGTTGTAATCTGGCTTAAATCATCAATGGGAATAAACCCAAAACTGGTTTCAAAGTTTTCCTTGTTAAGGTAAGCAAAACTTTGCTTCTGTTTGCCATAAATCTTTAGTGTCGTTTCTGTTCTTTAGCCTTGTACTAGTTCACCGAGAGTTGTTAGTTTAATTAATACAGTGCTATATATATACAAGTTTTCACAATTAAAAACATTTAAACAATTAAAGGAATTTTTCTATGCGTATGGATATTGTGGGTAAAATGGTAACAAAATCTGAGCTTGTTCATCCTCTTGGCATGGCTACACCAACATCAAAAACCAGGCTGAAATGTAAGTTTTATAACAGGGATGGTGTTCCCCTTCCTAAAGCTGCCGTCAACATTAGAAGATAATTGATTTCTTTTATCACACCTTGTGAAGGAAAATATTATAGGCTACCAAGTCTCTGCTGTCCAAAAAAAAAATATATATAACATATGAATTATATCCTTGCTGTTAATTGAAAGAAAAGAACAATAGGCTGCATATTGAACCTAAATATTCTTTTGGTTGATTAAACGTGAGTTACGAGGTAAGGTAATTTGTTAAATAAGCATAACGAAAGGAGTACCAATAATGGTTTATTAATTGAGTTTAAATGATAATATGATTTTAATTTTATGGTTAAACAACCTAATAAATTACCGGGAAGTGTTCCGTATATTTTTGTTTTGGAAATCTGAAAATGAGATATAAATAGTCTAAGGTAAATTGTGATTTTTAGAATTAATATATGGGTAATGGTTGTCATGGTTTTTAAAAGAGAACTAAATGTATCAATCCTATTGTTACCGAGTTAAAAGTCATTAGTTTAATATGTTAATAATCACTGTTAGTGAATAAACAGTTAATTGAGATTTTTAAGTTTTTAGTTGCATTTGGTGTGTAAGTGAGTGATTGATCGTGGGCTAGAAAAAAATTAATTGTGGTTTATTGCATTTTTTTTATTAACTTGTTTTGGTATTTGATAAGATTGACGTTAAATGATTAAATGGTAAATTGGTGTTTCATTAATTTTAATAATTTTGGTACTGGTAAATTAAAAGTAAATCGTAAATAAATGTTAATTCGAGAGTTTAAACGAAAAAGGTAGTAATGAGTTAAATTATTCTAAAATTGGAGATACGAGTCGTTAATATAGAAAGATATAGTTAGTTAAGATTTTTAAGTGTTGTAAAAAAATTGATTAATGAAAGAAATCACAAAAGGGAATAATGAGATAATATTTGTCTAGAGTTAATCAATTTTCTTTCTCTGTACGGTAATATTGAAACTAATAGGAACATACATGTGCCTTCCATTTTCTTCACGGTAAATATCCTACTAGTAAGAGTATATATATATATATAATCTGTACAACATTCGCTTCACGGTACCTTTGAATCTAAGCTGAAACAAATCTCGGCTAATGTTTAATCATACATATATATATACATCTAACTGCACCAAACTGAGTACATACGCATACATGTTATGTTAAGTATATATGTTGTGTGCTACACTAGTGGAATGCGAGCCTTTAATGACGGTGGTTTAATCACGGCTTTAACAAAAACCGTAATTAATAGGAAGGCCGGAATTAATTAATGACGTTTATTGAATTAACCGTAAGCAATAATCGGTCGGAGGTAGGCGCGCCTTTTTTAGGACGGACTTTAGCTGACGGTTATTAGTAAAACCGTAATCTAAAGTCCCATGTTGACGTGCGCTTTTCGGTCAACGGACATTAGATTACGGTTTTACTAATAACCGTCAGCTAAAGTCCGTCCTAAAAAAGGCACGCCTACCTCCGACTGATGATCAACGACGTCGTTTTGACCTGACGCCAAATATTTCCCGTATTATTTGATTTTTTCGACGCCGCGCGTAATCTAAATTTCAGTTTACGACGTAATTTTTCTAGTGTATTTTAGATTAATAAAAACTTTATATTAATGTGTTACCTATGTTTGAAACCCAACATATGCCAAATAATTATCGCGCTATTTTTTTAATTTTGTTACAATTTAGATTACGGTTAACGACGTCGTTTTACCAGTGATATTTTAGATTAATAAAAACTTTATATTAATGTGTTACCTATGTTTGAAACCCAACATATGCCAAATAATTATCGCGCTATTTTTTTAATCTCGTTACACTTTAGATTACGGTTATTTACGAACCGTCATTTAAAGTCTGACTTTAGATTACGGTTTACATGTAAACCGTAATCTAAAGTCCTTTTAAAACACTTGCCTACACTCTGCACACTGTACTCACAGTAACTCTTCTTCTCTTTCGCGCTATCTTCCTCACTGAAATCGCCACCTCTCTCCCGTCACCTTGCTAACGGCCATCGCCGCCGTCGCTCCCACCACCTTTGTCACTCCCATCGCCGCCGGTCACCACCCATCTACCACTGGTCTCACCGTCGACGTCTCTATCGCGTATTGGGTATGCGATCGATTGATTGTCATTTTTTTTCTTACTTTGTTCATATACATGCATTTCGATTGCAAGTTCTAAGTACCTCGTTTGTATCTAATCCTGAGAGTGTAATTGCAAATGTTCTAACCTTGTTCATATATTTGTGCCCAGATTCACCGTTAATTGCAACCTAGTTCGTGGGCTGATTTCTACACTACTTGCCCACTTCGGTGCTTAGTAACGGTAATTTTGCAAACCAAACTGTAAACTGCTGTATTTATTTATTCTTAGCATTTAGTATTACAATTAATACATAATAGTGTATTACCGACAAGCTATGCCAGATGCTCTCTGTTTGATTCATTTTCAACTGCTCTCTGTAAACTGCTGTATTCATTTTCAACTGCTCAATCTGCTATGGCAGATGCTCTCTGTTTAATGCGTGCAAATTTGACTTTGATAAAACTGATTTGGAGACGTTAGAAATATAGGGGAGATGCTGTCGATTTTTTTCCGCGGTTTAGCTAGCATTTAACCTTGATTTTTTGATGAATTCTAATGTTGTCGTTTTTCATTTATGCATCAGGACTACGACTTTATTTTGGCTTCCGACCTCAACCGTCTTAGCATCGGCTAATCGTCTACCAGAGGTAAGATTTACATATAACATATAATATTTGACAAACTACCAAACATAGTTATCCGCCCAAGATATACCTAATAGAGGTATATCTTCGGCAGTCCCTGTCGGGACTGTCCATGATTGTTAAATCTCACACCTAGGTGTGTGTGTGTGTTTTTAATTGTACTTTATTGATTATTTCAGCAGTATCTCTTTATTGTTCTTCGAATGCATATTATTGATTAATATCATAATATCGTGCATTTGAAGAACTGTAGGGAGATGCTGCCGAAATTTTCAATAAATTACATATTAAAAACACGTTCACCGGTGGGATTTAATACTCATGGATGGATTTAGGTTGATAAGATACAAAAGTGTAAAGACTCTGCCACGGGTGACGGTATGAAATGGCTGCCTTCATATAAATAGCTAGAAGGAGATGGAACGTTCGTGGATTTATAGCGGAAATTTGGACGACAAGTTTTTAGAAGGAGTTGATAAGTTATGCACGGTGTTGGCGAACAATCTGAAACCTACAGACAAGGGATACATATTTTGTCCGTGTATCGACTGCCAAAACAATCTGAGACATCGCGGCGTTGAAACAATTAAGGAACATCTGATCCGCCGCGGTTTTACAAAAGATTTCCAAGACATAATCCGATGGCATGGTCAGAGTGCGTTCGATGTTATTAAGCCTGACGAAGGGGATAATGGTCAGGCAAACACAGAAACAGAAATTGGAGATGATACAGTTGCTGGTGACCCAGAAGACGTTACAGGGAACGTTGAGCCAGATTTCTGGGATGATGACATTGAGACTATGCTCGAAGATGTGGAACGACATTACTCTAACACGCCAGACAAGCATGAAAATTTGTTGGATTCATCCAAAACACCGTTGTACCCCAGGTGTGACCCTACAATGTTAAGCAAGTTGAGTGTCGTCCTAAAGCTATTCAACTTGAAAGCGAAACATGGCTGGAGCGACGTAAGTTTCACTGACCTCCTGGAACTATTGAAATACGTTCTTCCGGTGGACAACGTTTTACCAACGACTATGTACTCAGCCAAAAAACTGATGTGCCCAATGGGTATGGGGTACCAGAAAATTCATGCTTGTCCAAATGGTTGCATGCTGTATTGGAAATCAGATGAATTTGCTGAAAGCTGTTCAGCATGTGGAGCGTCACGGTATAAGAAACAACAAACTCACATCAGCGGTAGTAAGAAAGGTTCACCAGCTAAGGTACTGTGGTACCTGCCCATCATTCCAAGGTTCAGACGTTTGTTCTCCATTGAGAAAGACGTAGAGAATCTTCGGTGGCATTCAGTTCACAGGAAAAAGGATGGCAGATTGAGACATCCCGCTGATGCACCACAGTGGAGAAACATAGACGTAAAATTTCCTGAGTTTGGTAACGAACCGAGAAACCTAAGGCTAGGCTTGTGCACGGATGGGATGAACCCTTACGGTACTTTGAGTAGCATACACAGTACCTGGCCTGTGCTTTTGGTTATTTACAATCTACCGCCGTGGTTATGGATGAAACCAAGACACATCTTGTTGTGTTTGTTAATATCTGGTCCAAAGCAACCGGGCAACAAAATTGACGTATTCCTACAACCTTTGATAGAGGATCTACAACTCTTGTGGAATGAAGGGGCTACGGTTTACGACTCATTCAGTAAAGAGGACTTCAATTTGTGTGCTATGTTGTACTGCACAATCAATGATTTCCCCGCCTATGGTAATCTTTCAGGCTATTCAATCAAGGGGGCGTTGGCGTGTCCGATTTGTGGTGAAAACACTTGTAGCATTCGCTTGAAACATAGTGGGAAAACCGTGTATATGGGCCACCGAAAAATGCTTCCAAAAGGACATAAGTATCGAAAGATGGCGAAAGAGTTCGATGGGAAAACTGATCACAGCATGGCGCGCCAGCCTTTGACAGGTATAGAGATTTACAAAAAGTTGGATAATATTGTGAACAACTTCGGGCCGCCAACCAAAAGTGGTGAAAAAAGTGTCTGGAAAAAGAAATCAATATTTTGGGAACTAGAGTACTGGCAGCATCTGGAGGTTAGACATTGTATCGATGGGATGCATGTCGAGAAGAACGTGGGTGAAAGTATCACTAGCACTCTTTTGAATATAAAAGGAAAGACAAAGGATCATTTGAAAGGAAGAAAAGATTTAATTGAGTTGGGCATACGCACAGAGCTTGGCCCGCAAGAACGTGGAAAACGCACATTCTTGCCTCCTGCCTGTCACATTCTGTCTAAAGAAGAGAAACATAGTCTATGCAGTACCCTTTACAACATCAAGGTGCCATCAGGTTACTCCTCAAACATAAGAAACCTAGTGTCCATGACAGATTTCAAATTAGTAGGAATGAAATCTCACGATTATCATGTCCTACTTCAAGAATTTTTGCCAATTGCACTACGTGGGATCTTGCCGGATGCTGTCAGACACACAATCACAAACGTCAGTGTCTTCCTCAAATCCATTTCGTGTAAGGTTCTTGATGTGGACACTCTGTCTAAATTACAAAAGGATCTTATTGTGACAATGTGCCAGCTGGAGATGTATTTTCCTCCATCGTTCTTCGACATAATGATACATCTCCTCGTGCATCTTGTAAGAGAGATTCTGATGTGTGGTCCTTTGTACCTTCGCTACATGTATCCGTTCGAAAGGTACATGGGTGTCCTGAAGAAGAAAATGAAGAACCGTCGTCACCCAGAGGGTAGTATTATAGAGGGCACTATCACAGAGGAAGTTGTAGACTTCTGCACCAATTACCTAGAAGGTGTCGATACCATTGGACTTCCACGTTCTAGACACGAGGGCAGATTGAAGGGTGTTGGCACGGTTGGAAGGAAACTGAAAAGAATTGACATAGACACTCTTAACAAAGCTCATTTAGTTGTGCTAAGTCATCTTGAAGATGTTGAACCATACTTTGATGAACACTTGTGTGTTTTAAGAGCACAATATCCAAACATGAGTGACGTTAGACTACAAAATGAGCAGAATAGGACATTTTTCCGATGGTTCAAAGAGAGAGTGTTGTCCGATCAGTCCACGAATGTGCCTGAACTGATTAAAGTAGTTGCATTTGGACCAAATCTGGATGTAATTTCTTATGAGGGGTACGATGTCAACGGATTCACCTTTTTCACAGAACGTCAGGATCAGAAGTCAACGAATCAAACAGTGGTGTAGAGCTTGAAGCTTAAAAACTTATATGACATCGGTGTCGTGGGTCATAGTCCTGTCTCGGTACAACAATCATATTTCGGTGTTATACAAGACATCTGGGTATTGGACTACAACAGCTACGAAATGTGTTTTTCCGCTGTAACTGGGTTAACAACAATCATGGCTACCGTGAGGAGGAGCATGGTATGAAACTGGTTGATCTGTCTAGAGCTACTCCCACGGTTGAGCCATTCGTTGTTGGGATGAAGGTTAAGCAGATATTTATGTAACTGATCCCTGTAATCCTAGATGGTCTGTTGTGCTTAAAGGGAGAAGAGGAATAGTTGGTGTGGATGGTGTGGTTGATGAGGATGGGTATGATGCAGAAGATGAACCTCCAACTGTTCCTATTTCATTGGAAGAGGCTGAGGTCACAGGTCATCGTGAGTATATACGATCAGACCATAACGAGGGCATGTGGGTTGAGAGATAATGGTGTATGTAAGTTATTACTATAAAAATTTATATGAAATTAACACTCTTTTATTTATTGCTTGTTTATGACCATTATGAAATGCTTAATTTAATTCAAATTGTATTTTAATCCTTGCAGGCATGGCTGATCAGGACATGGTTGATGAAGAGTTCGATTTATATTGTCGTCGGGAGGAGGAAAATGAGCAGCAAATGGTACCGGTCCCATCTACATCTGCCGCTGCTGCTGTTGCCCCATCCACATCTGCCGCTGCTGCTGTTGGCCCTTCCATGAGTGCACCTTCTACGAGTGCTACTCAGAGACCCAGAGGTAGAGGTCCGACCCGTGGGTTGAAACTGCAGAAAGGATCAGATTAGTCTTCTGTGGGACCAGTATGGGAGGTATGGGGGGGCAGCAGGTCAGAGTTCGCTAGTAGCTAGGGATCTGGCAGATCACATTGCTGCATCAACACACATGGAAACAAGTCCCGGGAAAAAGTAAAGGAGACATCTGGCAGAAGGTGCAAGAACGGTACAAGATCCCAGAAGAAGTGAAGAAGACCGTTCTTTCTTTGGTGGCCGGCAAAGCTAAATCATTCCGCCACTACTTGGTTGAGCATTGGATCAACAGGGTGCCCCCACGTGAGCCTCCGCCGTATGTTGTATACAACGGCATGATACTGAAGAGGAGTGGAAGGAGTTCGTTGAGCGGCACGCCACCCCCGAGTTCAGGGTATGTTTGTGTGTACTCTTTTCTTAATTAATGCTCATAATGCTTTATCCCTGATTTTCTAATTAATTTCCTGTTGTACTTTCTTAACAGCAAGTACAAGAACAAGCACGGCAAAACCGTGAAGCTAATCTCTACCCCCACACCATGGGACGAAGGGGATATGTGGGCAGCCTCGAGGGATGGAAAGAAGCTGGTTTGCTGACACGGAGGAACGAGGATGGAAGTGAATGCCCGATCGAGGATGCTCTGAGGCGAGGAGGGTGCAGATGTACATATTGGGACGCCAGAAAACGACCAGCGAAGGTCAGAGGATATTTCCTAATGCTGCGATGGAACAACTGGCAAACCAAATTGTAAGTATTTGAAAGTAGCTGTTAAATAATTTACTTATATACTCAAGTGTTTGTTGATCTTAAATCTCGTCATTAACTTCTTTGAAAATTGGACAGTACGAAGCGGCACAGAGAGGAGAAGTGGACTTACACGCTCCTCCTTCTCAAGACGACGCGCTGAATCAAATGCTTGGGAAGAAGGATCACCCGGGGCGTGTTAGAGGATTTGGGGGAGAAGTACGTCAGAAGAACGTATTCCCGCCATCTGCTAGGAAGGGTCAGATGAGTGCTGCTGAAGTCGAGGCGATGGTAGAGCGTAAGTTCGCTGCTGAGCGCCAAGCTAATGACGAGAAAATGCTGCTGAGCGCCGGGCTATCGAGGAGAGGCTGCAGGAAGCGTTGAATGCGATTGCACATGCGACTACTCAGCAGCAGCAGCTAGATCCTCCTCGAATGTCTTCCTCGTCTAGTTGTGCTCCGGCCGCTGACCCGTACCCGTTTGCCAACATCCAGGTTAACTTTGTTTAACTATTTTTCTTCTAAAATAAAGTTATTTAAATAGTATTAGATTGGACTCACTTATTTATTTCACGTATTATCTCTGTTTATTAAAGGAGCAAAAAAAATGTCGTCTCCAAATACCATTAGACGGGCACCCTGTAGATGCGGCCTACGGGACGGTGTTGCCATCAGGTCCACTCACGCTCATCAGTTTCGTACGTCTACCCCCATTCTACGCGCGTGTGACCTTGGACCTGATAGTTGATGGATTTGAGCATGCATACCTTCCGATGGCGATTGACAACAAATGCACGCTGATCGAAGCGAAGGGAGACATATTGCCATGGCCAGCATGTTATATTGTTGTCACCGATGAGGTAAGACTGTTTACAACCATTTAGTATCTAATAAAATGCATTATTTAGCATTAAGTGTCTAATCTAATCTATTATAGATCCCTGAGCTTCCTCGCCGCGTAACCCGGCCCAGACTAGAAGAGACCAGCGCGCCGGCGAATCCTGAGATCCCTGAGGTTCCTCGCCGCGTATCCCGGCCCAGAGAAGAAGAGATCAGCGCGCCGACGAATCCTGTCAGAAGGGTATTTCTAGATAAATGTTTAATGTTACTATAATAATCAATTAGTAATTATCTTTACATTTATGCTTTACTGTTTGTGTGTGAAGGGTAAGAATCCAGTGAGTCGGGGTGCGAAAGGTAAGAAACCAGCTCCCGTCCGGGGTCGCACCAGGACTTCTGAGGCGCCTAAAAATAAGCTCGAACTGCCACAAAAACTTGTTAATGTTTTGGGGGCCAAGCAGATGAATCTCTACGACAAGATCATTTTGAAGTCATCTCAAACTAACAACTTCATGATGACGCTTCCAAAGGATGTTTCACTACGAAGAAGATATGATGACGGCAATCAACTTTGAGGACATCAGAGAGATGATGTGTGGAGATTATCTGAACATTAACATTATTCAAGCTTATCTAAAGTAAGTGTTCTTTCCTCATACTGTAAAAACATATATAAGTATCTATGAAGTTGCATTGGCTAACTTTTTATAGTACATGTGATATAATAGATGTCTGCTTGAGAGATGTGTTAGAAGGACATGACCTGCGTTACTGCGGTGTGCCCGGAGCGTTTATCGTACGACAATGTCACTAGGGACCCTGGGAGGTTTTGTAACTACATGATTCATGTCTTCAATGTTGTTGATCAACAGAATAAATTATTCATTCTAATGCCGTATCACCAAACGTGAGTTCTAATATAAAATTACATACTAATTAGCTAACTTTGTTACCTTCATTTCTCATTTCATTTTGTATTTGACATTGTAGCCACCACTGGGCTTTGTTTATATTCTGCGCTGCCACCGCTACTCTGCTCGTTCTAGATCCACTAGGGCAGTGGACAGAATTCCACACTGAGGACTTAATCAAAGAGTAAGTTTTTATTACTATTTAATTGTTTGTAAGTTTTTTGAACCAAAATTAATGTACTTGTTCATTTTGCTAAACGCTTTTGTTAATATATGTAGTTGTTACAAAAAAACCCCTCAGGGAGAGTTTGGTGATTTGACCGTCGATTACATCAAGGTTTGGTAATTCATGTATTTCATTCGTGCTGCTATTATATTTGTACAATTGTTTTACATTTGTGAATTTTGGTGATTTAGTGCCCTACCCAAAAGGATTCTAAGAGTTGCGGGTACTACGTGATGCGGTATATGTACGAGTTCTGCGGGTACTTCCCAAGTTTTAGGAATGATAAAGACAAGGTAATACGAACGCTGTCTTGTATTTAATTCTTTCGGCAGATTTTTTGTGTCTTTATCTTAATCTCATTATGTGTTCCATTCCTTTTCTTGTTGCAGATTAAAGAGCATTATGCCAAATACAAGACTTATGCTTGCCGACTTGTTGCATGTCAGAGAGAGCATGGCAGCCATGTTTATGAGAATGGAGTGGTAGACTAGCTAGCTGCTGCTGTAACATATATTTTTTTAGTTGCTTGATTCTGTTAGTTGCTGCTGCAACAGATTATATTGTGTAACAGATTATATTTTTTGTTAGTTGCTCTGATTCTGTTTGTAATGAATTATGCTAGCTGCTGCTGTAACAGATTCTAGCTGTTGTATTGATATTTCTGTTGCAATTGTGCGCAGAAAGAAATGAATTTGCAATTGTTATCTCTGTTGCAATTGTGTAACAGATTGAATATGTTACAGATTTTCGTTCTGGTGCTTTATTAGATGTTATCTCTGTTGCAATTGTGTAACAGATTGAATATGTTACAGATTTTCGATCTGGTGCTTTATTAGATGTTATCTCTGTTGCAATTGTGCGCAGAGAATGAATTTGTGTTGTTGGTATTTGATTCAGGTGGTTCAATTGTGCAGTTTCTGCCCTCTGCTGCTTATCTGTTACAATTCTCTCTCTGTTGCAATTGTGTAGATTTGTAAAAAAAAAATTACACTTTAGATGACGGTTCTGGCAATAACCGTAATCTAAAGTCCTTTGGGCGCGCGCGCAAAACTTTAGATGACGGTTATTGCCAAACCGTCATCTAAAGTGTCGACTTTACGTTACGGTTATTTGTAAAACCGTGATCTAAAGTCCTTTGGTTCGCGCGCGCCAAAGGACTTTAGATCACGGTTCTACAAATAACCGTAATGTAAAGTCAATGACACGCGGGCCAGAAAAGGGCCTTTAATTACGGTTTAAACCGTAATTAAAGAAACGCCATCTTTATTGACGCCCGCGTAAATTACGGTCCAGAACCGTAATTATACACGGTTTTGGACCGTGATTAATGGGTCGCGTTCCACCAGGTGCTAGTTGTTTTGTGTGAAAATGACCCCCAGATTAAAGCATGTAATTGGACTATTGTTGATGTTGTATGATTGTGTGTTGTTGCCTCGTCCTTATAACTGTCGTGCTACTAACTGCACAGTAGAGTGTCTAACAAACAAGGGAATGAATTGGATCATGAATGGAGAATTCAGGAGATTGAGAGGAGGGATGTATATGAGGTGTTATTAACTGTAAACTCCCTCATTAATTGTTAACGACATCAAAGTGATGTCCCGAAGTAACAAGGAGAGATTATAAGAATTTGGCTAACACTAACTATCGGGGGGACGAGAAGATCCGGGTAGACCGGGCACGCGTGTTTATTGGATTGAGAGGATGGTATCTATAACAGAACCAACCTCGTTGGAGTGCGTCTACGGACTGCGCTGCCCCGAGCCAAGCGATTGGCTCCCCGTCTTTGCACATGATCATGACAGGGTGAGTTATATGTGTATATATTTATGTATATATATGCCACTATTGGCACAAATTCTTGGTTTGTGAGTATAGCACTCACTTGGTACGGGCCTCACGCTCGCGGGCCACATGCCCTAACATTAAAATTGTAAACAGTCTCTAAATCCAGACTGTTGTGGAGAACATTAAGAAGTTATAAGTAGTCCCATGGTGTGGATTGCGAGGAAAATTTTTACTTGAACATAAACAATACCAATGAGCGGTTTGTACTAACTGAAAGGTAAACGTATGGAAGGATTCGAGGATTAAAACCTAATTAAAGGTTAAGAGACGGAAGGTTACTAGCCCTATTGTGGTGAATTGATCCCATAATGTGGATCGTTGGTTGGTTATTTATTGGTTATGTGAATGGCGATTGTTACCTTTTGTTTGATGATTGATCCCTTAGTGTGGGTCATTGGTTGATTATTTATGATTATGTGATTGACATGTTGAGTGTTTACGGTACTTCCCTATATATGCATGTTTGTTAATAAATGAATCGCATGTTCATCCGACCAATTAGTTGAGTGTAGCCCCGGTCGCACGTGGGCTACACGATTCCATACCAGCAATTTGTTTTGCTGAGCCATTTTATGGCCAACCATTCACAGGTACGCGAAGGAGAACGGGCCAGACCGAGAGTAGGCGGGGTACACTTAGGACTTGGGATTCATTTAAATTTTGTTATAAGCTGTATTTAGACGTGTGTTGTAATAATTAAGACTTAGTGACTCGGTATGTATTTTAAGGAGAATGTAATGTATTTCCAGTCATTCAGACCGTAACGTGTTGGGAGGAAAGGCCTTGTCAGCCACGTGGGTGGCTGGCAGCGGTAACACCGAATCTGTTTAAAATATTTATGCTGTGGGTTGTAGATTATGTTGGAGGTTATTAGACGTTAATTACGGGATTTAGAGTTGGGGTGTTACATGAAGTGTTTAGAGGAGCTAGAATAAAAATTGTAGCAAAAGATTAGATATTAAAAGGATAAAGGAATAAAAAGTTAAGTTAAATTAACTTTAGGGGTAAGATTGTAAATTATGGAAAGATAGGGGGTTTGACCATAAAAGACTGGTCAAACTTGGGTATATTTTGGTAATTGACCAAAAGTAAAAAAGAAATTAATTAAGTAAGACTTTCGAAGAATTTAGAAACAAGTTGTATAAGAAACAGAGTTAAGACGGGATTAAACGAGACCCGTATATAAATTAAGGTATACGAGGGGTATACCCGTAATTTAATAAGTATAGGAGAGATCATTACTTAAGGTATTTTTAATGAAAATACAAGTTATATTGGAAAAAGAAATAAATACGTATGATACGGAGACGTATACAAAAAGTTTTAGTGTACATGAATAGTACTCGTATACGTGAATAGTATACGTATACATGAATAGTAAATACGTATACATGAATAGTAAATACGTATACATGAATAGTAAAATACGTATACATGAATAGTGAAATACGGTGAATAGTAAAATACGAGGCCATATAAATGAATAGTAGAATACGAGACCATATAAATGAATAATGAAATACAGATGAATAGTGAAAAATACTAAAATCTAATACAAGGTCCGTATAAGTCTAAAGTTGCTAACAGTGCAACTAAATAACTGCTAACGGCGTTAGTATGTTAATGAATTAGAATTGAGCTTGGAAACACTCCTAAATGAACGAACCCGTTTAACGGTATACTATTATACCCGGGTTAACCTAGGAAGAGTTTTAAGTTGACAAGAGAACCAAATTAGTTCTAAGACACAAGATACTAATACTAGTTCTGGTTACAGATATAGATAGTCAGAGGCGTTCGGCGGATTAGGCGAATGTGGTGTTAAGAGCTAGCCAATCTCCGGTGTACGGTATGGGATTCTTGTAGCTTGTTTGCTAATGAGGTCTACCTCGGTTTGTGTGCTATGTGTTATTGTGATATGATCAAATAGGACTAAGCATGAAACCAATTTACTGTATTATTATTGTGTGTCCATTGCACACTAACACGACTTGATTCAGAGCTTGTTCATTAACTATGTTTAGTAAACAATTGTATAAGGTTATAAATACTCCCTGTTATTAGTTGGTTAATACCGATAGAGGTTTAACTAACAAATTGTCAATGAGACTTCAGCTAACTAGAACTTGGGAGAAGAGGAATCCGGGACTGACTTCGGTCATGCATGTTCAGGTTAGGAGGTCGGCATCTGTATCAGATCTGTCTTCCGCCTAGGGTCGACAAACTAACCCGACCATCTCGAGTGAACAATTCGAGATGGGAGGCAAATTCAAGATGCGTAGGAGGGTCAAGCCTACACCCCTCATAACCTAAGAATAATGTTTATTAACCCAATGGAGCTAATAACTCATTGGCTAGGGTTACCATGACCCGACAAAAATAAACAATTCAGTTAGAGAACAACCAGTTCTAATAAGAGAACGGTTGACACTTATAAGGTATGGTCAAACACGAGAACTAAACAATTCTCAGGCCTCAGGAGTTAGCGATCTAACTTACATCATTAATGGGCGTCCATTACGACGTTCGATTTATTTGAGCTGTGAATATTTCACATAAATGTGTTGTTTGTTATCGTACTTCTTATTATTATTTGTATGAATAAACAATTGCATGTATATGACAAAGTAGTCGTGTGTAACCCTGCTAGCTTGTGGGCTGCACGTTTTCTGTACCAGCCATGTGCTGAGCCCCTTGGGGCCTGTGATTTAAACTTTGCAGGTAGGTACCAGACGAAGACTCAACCTGAGAGTATGAGCGGGTAGAGTACTTTGGGTTGCTTTTACATTTGTTACACGAGTTGTGCATGTACACTCGTTTAGTAAATTGATGAGATGTTAGTATGATGTATTAGGATATGAGATACTCGGTATAAGTTGTGGTTTATGAATTGTAATGTTTTAGATGCTCGAGAAATTATCCGGTTAGTCAGACCGAGACTTGTAAGAGAATAGGCCTATTTAGTCACGTGGGTGACTAACGGCGGTAACACCAATTTAGTAGAACTTTTCCGCTGCGTTGTTAATGAATGAGATGGACTTAGGGCGACGATCACTGTATTTGGAGATGGGGTGTTACACACTTAAGAACACCTTATGTCACTTTCTTTCACCATCTTAACACTTAACAATTCCTAGTACCTTCTAGGTCATAAAATCTCATTAAAACACATACACTCCTTTGTTTATCAACTAAATTTTGTCATAGCTTCTCTTGTATTACCTTACACCAACCCACATAGTTTTCCACTTTTATACAATCCAAGAACACAAAATCTCTTAATACACATTCCTTACACACAAACATATTGTTTTTCATCCTTTAGCCACCAAAGATATTCATCTTCACAAGAGATGTTCTTTACTCACAACTAAACCTTTAAACAACACTACATCACAATATAGTGCATAAACTTAAATTGCTTGGCACTTAGGCCCTTAAATTGCATTAAACTTAAACACTGAATTTCCCACATAATAATTGCCTTCAACCTACAAATACACACAACAACACATATGCCTTTAATAACACCTTGTGGGTATTCACTAACTCATTTCCCATTGGCTCTTTAAGTTGTTTTACAAGGCAACATAAAGCTCAATTCCTTAAGCACAAAACTACATTAAGAGAGATCATTTACCTCTTTGTTTTCGAAGTTTTTCTCACTTGTTTTCTATTGTTCTTTCTTGATTGTAAATCGGCAAGGTGCTTTTATCACTTGTCAATATTCTAACCAATACACATATAAGAGTAATGAGCATTAAGTTTAATACTCAAACTCATAATTAAACCCTAGGTTTACATAAGTGTCTTAAAACACTAAAATTTGATGATTACCTTTGGAATTTGAAAGAGAGCTTGGTTAAGTAGAAAGATAGGACTCCTCCTAGTACCTTGAAGATTGAATTAAGCTAAGAAGAGAGAAAGATAAGGCACCATTGTGAGGTGAGCTTTCGGCCATATATGAAAATGAAGGAAACATGGATTTTCTTTGATTTTCCTCACCTTGAAGCAAAGGAGAATGACAAGGCATGAAAATATGAGCTCAAGCTCCTCATGGAATTTTTCATGGCACCAAGGAGTTCTTGAAGATTTGAAAAGATAGAAGTGTAGAGCTTGGTATAACTAAGACAAAGGTAGTCTTGAAATTGATTTTGGAGCATGGAATCATAAGTTACAAGTGAAAGAAGATGAAGAATGAGTGTGGACTGTAGCAAAACGAATTTGCTTGGAGATGAAGATAGATGATGGTGGGAACCAAGGAGAAGAAGAGAATGAGGAGAGGTAGTCATTTGGAGATATTTATGTTATAAAGGTAATATCTACTTTTCACTTACTTTTCTTTCTTTCTTTAATTTAATAGCACATGGTGGTGAGTCACCACATAGGAAACCGTCCCCCCTCCTTTAATTAATAGACATAAGGCCTTGTTTGACCATTAAAACAACTTATGTTGACTTATAACTTAAACTAGCACTATTTGAGCACTATTCACAAATTAAGGCACATATTTGTGAAATTTTGATTTCCCATTGATTTAGACTTCCTAATGTGATACTAAGTAGTACACATGTTGATTAAAGAGTAATAATGGTCATTTAGCCACTCAAAACTCATTTCCAAGACAATTTTTCAAAAATGTGCTTTAAGACTCCATAAAGCACATTTTGTGTATTAACTTGTTTTCAAGCTTGGTTTTCTTTAGTAATTGGTTTATTATGTCCATTAACATGTAAATAAGGTCTTGGTAAGCTTATTAAGTCTTAACCAAGATTATCCAAGCTTAGAGCACATTTTCGCCCATATTGTCTTTAAGGTATTTAATTGTGTTTACTATGGTTTGAATTGTACACTAGCATTTCTAAGGAATCTCTTAGCCTTATTTCACCATAGTTCAACATTTAGATAACATATCAAGTTTTTTTGTAATTCATACCAAGTTTAGAGCACAGATTTGCTTAAACTGACTTTATGGTGTTTTCTTCGGTTTGAACTGTCTACCAATGTATCTTAAGGACTTAATTAGCCCATAGAAAATCATAATCACATATTTAATTAACACTTAAGGTTTGGGGTATTTCAATCTACCCCCCTAAAAGAACTTCATCCTCGAAGTTCACAGCTTCCCTCGTATCCTTACATTGTAATCCAGGGATTACTTGCGAGATAAAACTTCCATACTCAACGCACTTTACACCACAACCTCGGACTTAACGGTCCTGGAAACACATCCACATCCATACATAACATAACATGCTTACATAATAACCTCGGACTTAACGGTCCGGGTACCTTAACAACATTTGCACTTGCATAACAACCCTTAGACTCTCAGGTCTGGGTAACATAACAACATTTAGACACATAGGTCTGGGTAACATAACAACTTTCAGAACTCAACCGCATTAAAACTCAAGGTCAAAATAATATTTATCACACATACCACACAACATGTCATAGCATGTATAGCAATCAAAATACCTTTTATATACACTGTTATCTCGTAGATTCCTTTGGGAGATCAAATCAATCACTTAAGTATAAGAAACTTCTTATTTAAAGTATCTATCGAAGGTTTTGAAAATACCAATTGAAAATCTTTTGAAAACGCATACAACTCCAAGTCCAACTTATGCTCTTTGCTTCTTTCCTAGCGTGGTTATTTGTGACCACTTAAAGGGAGCTTCAAGAATCATCCAACCCTGATGTGATCAGCATCAGTGTTGAAACTATCCTTCCACCCCAATTGTGTTCGGCTTCCCTTGATCACATGCAAATCAAGTTCCACCACCCACTTCATTTTCAAGCATCAAATAATACACCCATTTCCAATTTTCTATCTTTGTTTTGTCAATCTAGTCATAATCATTACATCTCCAAAGGATAGAACTCCGTCTATCAGTTATCTACATTCACTTTTAATCAATTCCTAGGGAATTTAATTCTTACTAGGTTCTATATCGGTTTCATACCCCTTCATAACTCACAAACTGTATATATACATATTTTATCAAAATACCACACACGGTTTTACATGTATACACTGTCGGGTTTTAGTTCCCGAGGTTCTTTACTCCCTTACCTTGTACTCTCACCAACAACTGTTAACAAAAAACACACTTATCCAATGGTATTCGCATACCACAATTAAACCATGAATGAATGCGTATGTTTATATAACACACGCACCAATCATCATAAACAAATTATTTTGTGCTATGCACAACATAGTTCACGTACACTTGTACGGTAAAACACACTAAGCGGTTTTGCGCTCTACCCCCCTTAAAAGGGATTACGCCCACGTAATCAATCACTGAACATTGGGTTAAAATGTTCTGCCGTCGTGAAGTATTTTAACTTCCACACGGTCTGTTATACAATGTGTTCCGGTTAGAGGATCTTAACCATATTGGCGGTTAGTCCCTAAACCGAGAATTCTCATTGGAGTTTGTTTAACTCATATTCGGTTTCGGTTCTGGCCTGTGCGGCTTCTAGGCGTTGATAATTAGCCATTTCTTCGTATTCACGATGCATATTCAGTATCTGAAGCATGGGTTCCCTGACCTCTACTGCGCAACTCTGACGACTTTAGAGCTTAGTTTGCCCCGTTCGTTATTCTTACTGTATTGTACATCTCCCATTTATCTCCTTTATCTTGGTAATAATGGTTTCTTAACTGACGCATGGTATCTCTTGCCGTGAGCGAATTCGGTGAGTTACAAACTTTTTATCCATCCCCACGATAACTACTGTGTATACTGCTATGTATTCTCAATGATTGACTTGATTTCTTCTGATTTACTGAAATACCCCGGATCTAGGAATGGCGATTAAATTACTCTAATATGATTATAAAAGGCCTAATGGTGCCTAAAGAGTATTGGTAAAAAGAATAAAACCAAAAGAAAAGAGAAAACGCTTGAAAAGCGAAAAACGCTAAAATACGCGTTAAATGAGTATAAGAGATATATGATCTCGAGAGGGTCCGAGATGGATTCCTAAGGCTTAGTTAGGCCTAATAAGTATACGGGAATGATTCCCGAAGAAAACGGATCCAAATAATGGATTAAAACGCTAACGGAGTTTAAAGCACGTTTTTGAGAAAACCCGAAAAACGTGACTTTAAGTGGTCAAATGGACCCGTAAAATTATAGTTGATATAACTATAATTAAGTATTAATGGAAGCTTAATAGCCATTAAAAATAAAGAAACGAGAAAAATCCGAAAAAAACGGGCCCGGTTAGTGAATAGTGCCAAACCGGGTAAAATAACGAGGTTTTCTGTAAGAAAACGAAAAAACGCTCAGCTTACTAATTTAGTGGGGCCGGTTTTAATTAGTGAGTAAACACACTCACACACACTCTAAGCTAGTAATAAAGAAAGAAAGGAAAAAGAAGAGAAAAAGCAAATAGTAAAAAGGGGACTTTACCCCTTTATTCTCTCTCTCTTCATTCTTCCCATTCCCATCGTGAGACCCCCCTCTCTTTTCTCTCTTCTGGTCCTTCTCCTTCTCCACGGTTGGAGCTTCTCCAATGGCTACCCACTTCCTCACCTTGTACAAGCTTCGTTAAAAGCTCCGATTCAAAAACCGAGCATAGATTCTTGCTCCTCTCACCAAGGCCTATCTTCCTCTCTTTTCAAATTCAAAAAAGAGGAGTTGATTTTCATGGGTGTTGCCCATTTGAGGAGAAAGCACATAATCTTGAGCTTGAAGCTTCCTCTTCATCCAAGGTTAAAAATATCCAAAGAAAGTTGCATATTTCTTCACCTTCTTGTGTGGCCGAGTTTGGCATGTGTTAATGCCTTGCTTCTCTTTGTTTTTGAGCTACTCTCCAAGTCTCCAATGGTGGGTTGGAGCTCCTCCTTTGATTCTTGGCAAATCAATTCTAGGGTTTCCAAAGGTAATGTTCAATTTAATGCCTTGAACCCTCCTCTTGAATTCATGAGTTATTTTCGTAGTTAGGAGAACTAATGAGTACTCCTTATATCCATTGGTATATTGGTCTAGAGAATTGGGCTAGTGATTGGCCATGACCGATTTTGGATGAAGAGAAGAGAAAGAATGTCTAAAAGAAACTTAAGAGAAATTAAGGTAAGAAACCAACCCTAATGTGTATCCTATGTGTTTTAGCATTTGGGAAGGGTTAATTAAATGAATGAACCCCACTTGAGTTGTGGTGATAATGTGCTTGCTTAGAAATAATGCAAGTGAGAAACATTTGTGAGTTAATGCTTGTTTGGGAGCTATGTATTTGATGAATTATGCTATATGGTGTAATGAGTTTTGCTTGATTAATGAGGAGATATTGAGTGCTGATAGAACCCTTGTGGTTTGGCTAGTTTTAGGATGATTTAAATGGTGGTATGAGTTTTGGGCAATGTTAGAGAAGTAGCCAAGTTA
This sequence comes from Limonium bicolor, assembly GCA_023374045.1. Taxonomy (NCBI): domain Eukaryota; kingdom Viridiplantae; phylum Streptophyta; class Magnoliopsida; order Caryophyllales; family Plumbaginaceae; genus Limonium; species Limonium bicolor. The sequence continues at coordinate 96,197,622 of CM041783.1, read as the reverse complement.
TGGCAAAATTTATGTGGGAACCTAAGTGTTTAAGTGATGTTTTGGGTGGAGAATAACCTAGGGTTAGCTAGGTGTTGTTGGAGTTTTGAATTGGGTAAATGATCACCCAAGAATATGAGAGGATGATTGTGGTGAGATTTGTGCAAAAATCTGTAGCAAAGAGGTTGTTTAAATGCTTGAAGAGTTGTAGAAAAATAAAGAAGATTTAAGGTTTCAAGAGTGAGTTTTGGAACTTGGTATGAGGTGTGCATTATCTTGGAAGTTTGGGTTGGTCAAATTAAGAGAGAACAAGATGCAAGTGCCAAGAGAGGTTTGAGAATGCACAAGTGTGCATTAGTGTAGAAAGAGAATGAAAGAAATTGTGACTTGGAGCAAGAATTTGTGTAAGGGTTAACCCATGATTTGAAGAGGTTTAGAGCATGTTTTGAGGTGATTAATCATGTAGGAATCTTGTGGTAAGATTAGGCAAAGATTGGGTGTGGATTAAGGATTGAATTGGGGTTGAAAAATGATGTATGTTGCAGGTTTTAGCAGGGTCCGGGACCTAGTCCATGGACAAGGACCCGGACCACCCCTTTATTTAGGCCGAGAGTTGCTTGCTGTGTTTGGTCCGGGACTTGAGTCTAGTACAAGGTCCCGGACCACTTGCTAAATTCCACCCGAGAGTTGTGATGAGTATTGGTCCGGGACTTAGGGTAAGGACCAAGTCCGGACCACCCCCAGAATTGCCCCGTGAGTGTTTTAAAGGTTGCTAATGATGGGGGTTTGAATGTTAATGATGTTTAATATGTTAAGGCCTTGTTTGGTGACATGTAAAGGCCCTAGGAAGTGTGAGAAAGTCTTAGAAGTGATTGAGAAGTGAGAACTCAAATTAATAAAAGTAAAACCGAGAAAAACGGGATAACGGGGTAATTACGGGAGTAACATTTTATATGTTCCGTATGATATTAGTATTAATAATAATGTTGAAACATTATCAGAGAACCGTGCGTGACCCGAGCTTGGTGAGATGACACGGTAAAAGTAAAACCCCGTGAAAGGTATGATTTTCTCATGCCCCGTATGCTAACCGAGTTACTCTGATTTGTGTGTTTGTGTGCCGGCTTAATCAAGACTAAAGCATGAAAATAATCCCTTGTTTGATTATGAATGTCTTGTTGTATGTTGAATGAACTAACATACTTGTATGCCGGTGTGGTCTAACATAGTGTAAAGACCGACTCATAGTGAGTAACGATCGGCTAGAGATCCGTAGAACGGATCGAGGCGTATGATAACGAAAATATGCAAACACACACAAGCTATCGATTAAAGTATAACGATAACGCAAACTATGAACTCCCTAGAACGTGAGGAGATGTACGGGTTGAGTAAATACCCGATAGCGGTTTAGAAAACCTTACTGAAACAATCCACGAAATAAATATGAGTGGAGAGATAAAGAACCTCCATCGAGAGGATTGAAGTTAATCCAATAATGTGAACTTATAAGGAAGGTAAAGAGACCTAGGGATTAGTAACTCCCTTGAGACATGGTCGACCTCCTATAAGAGGGTTTACCCGGTATAAGAATATAACCGAAGTATGAGTATATGTATTGTAAAGGTAACTCTTAAAACCTAAGATTAACCAAACTTGAGTAATGTTCCCTAAGTCATTAGAAACATCGAGAATGATGCTTCTAGACTAATATACGATATTTTTAACTCCGAGAGAGGAGTATATGGGAATGTGAGTAGTCCGAGAGTAGTCGGACCTAAGTAAAAGAGATAGGAACTAAAGAGAGTTCTGTGAGCTAGTTGACCTTCCCACCATGCTAGACCCAGAGTAGGGTCGAAACCGGGGAAGTAAGACTATTCTAGAGAGCCATGAGTTTTTGGCTTAAGTATGTAAAGAGAGTAACAAGCGTGATGTAGGAGACCTGTAGTGTCTCGAGAATCTACAAGAGCTTGAGTATGAATAACCCAAGAGGTGGGTGAATAAGAGTATAAATAACCCGAGAGAAAGGGGTGAGAATATGTATGAGTAACCCGAGGAATGGGTAAGTATAAGAATGAGTAGCCCAGAGATGGTGTTTATACGAAAAGTAACCCTCGAGAGCGGTGAGGTATTGAATAGTAAACAAGGCATATGAGGAATAAACCCTCAATGCCTAAGAGTAACCAGTTTACCACTAACACATGTTTATTTTAGGAATCGTGTTCCGTGATGGATGTATATTCCTTGTGTGATATAATATATATTTATTGCCATGATGCATGTTGTTTGATTAAAATGAACTCCATGTATACCCGACCCAAAGTAGTCGGCGTACCGCGGTTAGCCGCGGTATATTGCGAATTTCATGCGCAGCGAAAGCTGACCCCCTAGGGGGAACGTTTTTAGTGTGCAGGTACTTGAAGCTGACCACCGTTCGAGAGAGTAGGACGGGGACAGTTATGAAGTGGGTAGTTGAATCGTAAATACTTATGCATTTAAATGAGGTGTAAGTCCGAGTATGTTATCGGCATCCGTATATTGTAGACTCGGTATAGTTGAGATATGAATTGAGTATTGTATTTGTATGAAGTACTCGGTTGTTCCAGTTCATCAGACCGTTACGGTATGTAAGAAAGGCCTGGTTAGCCACATGGGTGGCTAACGGCGTTGTTTCACCCCTCGTTGTAATTAGAGTTCCGCTGCGTAAGTAGGAGTAATTAGTAACAGTTTCAGAGGTAATGACGAGATTAACGGTTGGGGTGTTACAAAAATGGTATCAGAGCGAAGTATCGCTCTGATGACTGGAAATACCGAGCTTAGGAAATACCGAGTTAGGAAATAGAGACTTAGGGCTAAGGGTTGAGTGGTAGCGTGAGAGATGCGCTAGTTAGGAACTTCCAGTATGATCTGGATACCTACAGTACCAAACCCGCCCTCCACAACCCCCGCATTAAAAGCTTGGGGAAGAACGCCAGAGAGACGGGAAACCCGACCTGGCAGTTACTTAATTAATGTATCAACATGAACTAGAACCTGTCATGCGGTAAGTCCCGAGAACCGGAAAGCCCGGAGACGGATCCCGCTGGAATGACAATAACCGCACATAATGGCGAGAGATCGGGAAATCCTAATCTAAGGAGACCAAAATCTGTGGCAACTTGGGGCGACATGCTTAGCAGTCGCGAGAACCTAGCTGGCCGAGCAGCAGCAAAAGAAAGCACCAACCGTGCAACAAGGCGGACTCATGAGAAATAACAAAAACCGAGACACATGTCTACGGACCGCCATAGCTAAGTAATACCAACATCGGTACACTAATCGACTAAGAATCTAGTCAGGAGTAGATACACCCACCCTGCCACACCCGAGAAGTTGCTATACCTAACGGGCACAACTTAGACAGCTACGAGCATAGCTACGGGATATACCCGTATAGGACTACAAAAGTGGTACCTAAATAAGTTAAACCTCGGTAACCACAGTAAAGACGTGGGAACGAGCAACGAGGTAAAGCCTAGAATTAAAGTAATTAAGGAACTCCGAGAGTGGAGGAGCACCTAAGTGAATGACAGTCATGTCAAGAGGAATGAGAATCAGCTCAAGGAGCAGTTATCCAACTAGGGGATCAAGGAAGAGCCAACAAGGCTACCAAATACAATATGAACAATACCGTAACCGGTATGAGTTAACCCAAAAACCGTCAGTACCGTGCACTTGCCTCGGCAAGTGCAGTAATAACGAGACCGTTAAGAGGAAGCTTAACAAATGACAAGTACTTAGCAAGTACCAAAGTGGCAAGAGAAGCCAATATAGCACCACAAACCTTAAGAATGGTGAAACGAAACCTTGGGAAGGCCTAACGGCCTAACCACTGCATTGAAAAGCATACCAGTCAGCGAGAAGCTAGACCTGGTAAGAAGTAACCGGCAAGGGAATGCCATGAAAATTTTATTTTCTAAACTCAAATTTTCTTTAAAAACGCAAGTTTTCCAAAAAACCCCCAAATTTTAAAACCAAACCAGAGAGCCATGGTAAATCATCATAGGACGATACAAGAGGAGTTGGCAACAGAATACTTCACTTAGGCGTGACCGACACTACAAGTGTACACAAATGAGACATGGAACGACCGCACTCGAAAGGAGCTTGCGGGCCTGACAGACCAATTATGAGTTAGTTGGGTAAGTGGTAACGTATCAACAAGATACTCCATGTATGTATACAAGTAGAGTACGGTACACGGGAAGTAGCCCACTCCATACTACGGACGAAAGAGCCAATTCAAACAAAGACAGTTGGACATCTCGAATGATCGAAGAATACAAGGAAGTTTACCAAGTTAAGGGAATCAAGAATCCAGTAAGATGATGGATCTAAGAACATAGCGTTAATAAACGCGAGAAGCACAGAGTATTAAGCACAGACATTGGATATGTCTCAGGAAATACCTAATAACTGGGTGAATACCAGTGTAAATAATACGGCAAATGCCTAAATGAACATATTAATGTTCGATGAACGGGATAGAATTCCCATAGTATACTTCACTAAGAGAAAGAACCAATGATCTACCCAATAATGGGAGACATTACAACCCTAAACGGGATAGTCAAGGACATAGCCGCAAGGCAAAGTCACAACTGAACATAACCATAAGTACAAGCCAAATGTAATGGCATTACTCAGTAACACCCAGGAGCAATCCGAGAAGGGTGCCGGAGTCAACAGTAGTTGAACGAAACATCGTGTTGAGAACACAAGTGTTAAGTCAAACACTCGGGTAAAACCCGAAGGGATCCCACGTAGCACGGGATACCCTAGATTGCCAGAGGGCATCAACAAATATCAAGTTGTTTTAAGGGCCTTCCATGTACGGAAGTGTGGTGAGACAACCACATCAAGAGCCCAGTAATACCTTCCAAACCATTTAATGACATATGGTAAAGGAGAAACCTATATAAACAGCCCGCATGGAGCATGACTCGAGGCAAGGTGGCTTGTAAGCCGATAAAACCAACTACAATACGTAGATCCAAACATTGTAAAACATATGCATAAAGGCATAAGAGGAACAGTGGTGAATGAACCACTACCTTAGAGTGGGGATACCACTTGTGATTATGGGGCCTATGGAGCGGCATTTGCGTGAATCCTCCAGAGAAAGGCTACCACCTAAGTATGTAATGTGAAACCGCTAGAGTGGTGTAGCAAAACTTGAGCATGTGTATATTGCCAATGAGTATACGAACTATAGTAGAGTAATCAGTTGAGTAGTGAACACTGTATGTGTACCATATGAACTGCAGAGTAAGCAGTGCGCAAGTGCGCAGAGAGATTTAAAGAGTAGTGTATGTTGTTGAGCCACAGTGTAAATGGCGTGAACACCTAGGCGGAAGCTAAAGTAGTAGCGGATGCCATGAAAATGAGAAAGACCAAGGTACGCAGTGAGCGACCATTGTGAGAGTATATTCAGATAGTGATCAGAAGTTGATGAGAAAATGTGGTAATGGAGACATGATCATTCCTATCTCATGAGAGATTTACTGTCAAGGGTTTACGCTTCTGCACTCTGTATGACTGAGTGTTTTGGTATTGCACTTGTGCGGTGATGATCGAGTGGGAGAGCCAGGAATTGAGAAATGTCAACAAGCCTGTTGAGTGAGAATTTAGAGAGATAACCGTGCGGCCATTGGCTAAAGATGCACAAAGAACGTGGGCAGTAACCCACAGGGCCCAGGATCGATATGTGGAAAAAAAATGCAGAGTAGTATGAATGAAGAACTCTGGCACAGAACCAAGAAACAAACATAATCCATGAGCCACTATTAAACGAGGAAGCACTGCATGCTAAGTAGTAGCTTGACCTCAACCGACAACAAGTCGGGAAAAATAAGTGAATAATCACAAAGGTATACAATGTTATACGAAGTAGATTCCCAGAGAACTGGAGAGATAATCTGAAATTCATCGAATTCGCATACGGTAAGAGATACCAAGCGACGATTGAAATACATTGAGAACACCAAAGAGCGAGTAAGCTCTAGTTATCAGGTCACGCAGCAGAAGCTTGTGGACCGTGATTCAGGGTTAAGTATACCTATGTCATAAACCCCTTGAAGCCTTAGAGGCTAGAACCGAACCCGGTTATGAGTTAATTAACCGTACTGAAGTTAAAACACTTCATAATACATATGGTTGGTTACGCGGGCGTAACCCCTTTTAAGGGGGGTAGGGCGAGAAACCGCTTAGAGTATGTTTTACGTATTGGTGCGTAAACTACTATGTGCATAGCACGAAAGAAATTGTTTTGATGTTTGGACCTCATGTTACATAAACATGTCTACCCATTCATCGCGTAAGTATGAGTATTATGCATGAGAGATGCGAGTAATGTGTATGTAATAAATATGAAAAGAGGAGTAGAGAAACTCCTGGGGAATGAGAATCCCTATAGTATATGTCTAGTGAGATTAGACATGAGACATAATGAGTATGAATCGGCATGAAACCGATGTGTAACCTAAGAGGGAGTGAGTTCCCTAGGTGATTTTATTTGAGAATGATAGATGGAGTGAGTTCCATCCTTTGGAGTTGTATGTTATGTGTTTTAAATGTGCAACAATTTGAGTAAATGAAGCCATAAGTATGGAATACCTAGGTAAAGTAGTGAAGCAATGAGAATGACAAATGACCTAAGTACTAGGAACTAGAGATTAATTGAAACGAATTGTTTCGTGTATATGACTAGAAAGAGTAAAAGATAGAAAACGAAAATGTTTGACTATCTGATTGTTTGAAACTGACGTGGGAGGTGGAACTTGATCTGCTAGCGATCAAGGGAAACCGAACACAAATTGGGGTGGAAGGATAGTTCAACACTGATGCTGATCACATCAGGGTTAGATGATTCCTGAAGCTCCCTATAGTGGTCACAAGTAATCACGCTAAGAAAGATACAGCTACCATAAATCTGATTTGGAGTTGTGTGATGTTTTAAAAAGAATTTTCAAACAGATTTTGAAAAAGAATTTTCTTCAAGTATGAAGATGGAAAAAACTGGTTTTGAAACCGCTATCACCCGCCGATGGCTGAGCCTTAAGTCTTGATGACCGGTAGAACGGTGGGCGTGTATTAGTTTTGAAACCATTGCACCGTACGTGCGGCGGTCCTAAGTGACCGGTTGGGGCGGTGTCAGTGTGTGATTTTTCCAAAGGCAGCGGGACGGGGAGAGTACCCTGAGATGTTCCTGTGTTGAGTGAGTCAACCAGAGTGCCTGAGGATATGTATATGTGTAACGTTTTGATCAGAACCGAAGGGACCGTGGGCCAGAGAGAGTAAGTGCCCATTTGTCATGAAACGGCCGTGAACCAGAAAGAGTAAGTGTTCAACGTGACCGGTACCTGAGGGATCAGTAGTATATTACTCAATATGGATTCGAGGACTGTAGTGCCTTCTTGTCTTCGGACCGATTCCATTGAGAGAGTAAAAAGTATTTTTGATTGCTATACATGCTGTGATATGTGTGTGGTATGTGTAGTATGAAATGAGACAGACTTGTGGAGTCTGTAAGGTTATACATGTACTATAACCTTGGCATTGAATGCCATGAGAGTAACCACCTAGATTCAGCAACTTTGAGGACAAAGTTCCTAAGGGGGGTAGATTGAAATACCCCGGATCTAGGAATGGCGGTTAAATTACTCTAATATGATTATAAAAGGCCTAATGGTGCCTAAAGAGTATTGGTAAAAAGAATAAAACCAAAAGAAAAGAGAAAACGCTTGAAAAGCGAAAAACGCTAAAATACGCGTTAAATGAGTATAAGAGATATATGATCTCGAGAGGGTCCGAGATGGATTCCTAAGGCTTAGTTAGGCCTAATAAGTATACGGGAATGATTCCCGAAGAAAACGGATCCAAATAATGGATTAAAACGCTAACGGAGTTTAAAGCACGTTTTTCGAGAAAACCCGAAAACGTGACTTTAAGGGTCAAATGGACCCGTAAAAATTATAGTTGATTATATAACTATAATTAAGTATTAATGGAAGCTTAATAGCCATTAAAAATAAAGAAACGAGAAAAATCCGAAAAACGGGCCCGGTTAGTGAATAGTGCCAAACCGGGTAAAATAACGAGCGTTTTCTGTAAGAAAACGAAAAAACGCTCCAGCCTACTAATTTAGTGGGGCCGGTTTTAATTAGTGAGTCAACACACTCACACACACTCTAAGCTAGTAATAAAGAAAGAAAGGAAAAGAAAGAGAAAAAGCAAATAGTAAAAAGGGGACTTATACCCCACTTTATTCTCTCTCTCTTCATTCTTCCCATTCCCATCGTGAGACTCCCCCTCTCTTTTCTCTCTTCTGGTCCTTCTCCTTCCTCCACGGTTTGGAGCTTCTCCAATGGCTACCCCACCTTCCTCACCTTGTACAAGCTTCGTTAAAGCTCCGATTCAAAAACCGAGCATAGATTCTTGCTCCTCTCACCAAGGCCTATCTTCCTCTCTTTTCAAAATTCAAAAAGGGAGTTTGATTTTCATGGGTGTTGCCCATTTGAGGAGAAAAGCACATAATCTTGAAGCTTGAAGCTTCCTCTTCCATCCAAGGTAAAAATATCCAAAGAAAGTTGCATATTTCTTCACCTTCTTGTGTGGCCGATTTTGGCATGTGTTAATGCCTTGCTTCTCTTTGTTTTGAGCTACTCTCCAAGTCTCCAATGGTGGGTTGGAGCTCCTCCTTTGATTCTTGGCAAATCAATTCTAGGGTTTCCAAAGGTAATGTTCAAATTTAATGCCTTGAACCCTCCTCTTGAATTCATGAGTTATTTTCGTAGTTAGGAGAACTAATGAGTACTCCTTATATCCATTGGTATATTGGTCTAGAGAATTGGGCTAGTGATTGGCCATGACCGATTTTGGATGAAGAGAAGAGGAGAAGAATGTCTAAAAGAAACTTAAGAGAAATTAAGGTAAGAAACCAACCCTAATGTGTATCCTATGTGTTTTAGCATTTGGGAAGGGTTAATTAAATGAATGAACCCCACTTGAGTTGTGGTGATAATGTGCTTGCTTAGAAATAATGCAAGTGAGAAAACATTTGTGAGTTAATGCTTGTTTGGGAGCTATGTATTTGATGAATTATGCTATATGGTGTAATGAGTTTTGCTTGATTAATGAGGAGATATTGAGTGCTGATAGAACCCTTGTGGTTTGGCTAGTTTTAGGATGATTTAAATGGTGGTATGAGTTTTGGGCAATGTTAGAGAAGTAGCCAAGTTATGGCAAAATTTATGTGGGAACCTAAGTGGTTTAAGTGATGTTTTGGGTGGAGAATAACCTAGGGTTAGCTAGGTGTTGTTGGAGTTTGAATTGGGTAAATGATCACCCAAGAATATGAGAGGATGATTGTGGTGAGATTTGTGCAAAAATCTGTAGCAAAAGAGGTTGTTTAAATGCTTGAAGAGTTGTAGAAAAATAAAGAAGATTTAAGGTTTTAAGAGTGAGTCTTGGAACTTGGTATGAGGTGTGCATTATCTTGGAAGTTTTGGAATGGTTAAATGAAGAGAGAACAATAATGCAAGTGTTAAGAGAGGTTAGAAAATGCACAAGTGTGCATTAGTGCAAAAGGGAGAATGCAAAATGTGTGAATTTGAGCAAGAGTTTGAGTAAGGTTTGAGCCTATGATTTGAAGAGTTTTAGAGCATGATTAATGGTGATTAAACATGTAGAAATCTTGTGGAAAGATTAGGGAAAGATTGAGTGTGGATTAAGGATTGAATTGGGGTTGAAAAATGATGTATGTTGCAGGTTTTAGCAGGGTCCGGGACCTAGTCCATGGACAAGGACCCGGACCACCCCATTTATTTAGGCCGAGAGTGCAAATGCTTGTTTGGTCCGGGACTATACTCCAGGACAAGGTCCCGGACCAGTGTTGAAATTCCACCCGAGAGTAGTGACGAGTATTGGTCCGGGACTTAGGGTAAGGACCAAGTCCCGGACCACCCCCAGAATCATGCCGTGAGTGTTTTAAAGGTTGTAAATGATGGGGGTTTGAATGTTAATGATGTTATAAGATGTTAAGGCCTTGTTTGGTGACATGTAAAGGCCCTAGGAAGTGTGATAAAGTGTTAGAAGTGTTGAGAAGTGAGAACTCAAACGAACAAGAGTGAAACCAAGATAACGGGATAACGGGGTAAATACGGGAGTAGCATTTAATTATGTACCGTATGATATTAGTATTAATAATAATGTTGAAACATTATCAGAGAACCGTGCGTGACCCGAGCTTGGTGAGATGACACGGTAAAAGTAAAAACCCCGGTGAAAGGTATGATTTTCTCATGCCCCGTATGCTAACCGAGTTACTCTGATTTGTGTGTTTGTGTGCCGGCTTAATCAAGACTAAAGCATGAAAATAATCCCTTGTTTGATTATGTATGCCTTGTTGTATGTTGAATGAACTAACATACTTGTATGCCGGTGTGGTCTAACATAGTGTAAAGACCGACTCATAGTGAGTAACGTTCGGCTAGAGATCCGTAGAACGGATCGATGCGTATGATAACGAAAACATGCAAACACACACAAGCTATCGATTAAAGTATAACGATAACGCAAACATATGAACTCCCTAGAACGTGAGGAGATGTACGGGTTGAGTAAATACCCGATAGCGGTTAGAAAACCTTACTGAAACAATCCACGAAATAAATATGAGTGGAGAGATAAATGAACCTCCATCGAGAGGATTGAAGTTAATCCTATAATGTGAACTTATAAGGAAGGTAAAAGAGACCTAGGGGATTAGTAACTCCCTTGAGACATGGTCGACCTCCTATAAGAGGGTTTACCCGGTATAAGAATATAACCGAAAGTATGAGTATATGTATTGTAAAGGTAACTCTTAAAACCTAAGATTAACCAAACTTGAGTAATGTTCCCTAAGTCATTAGAAACATCGAGAATGATGCTTCTAGACTAATATACATGATATAATTATAACTCCGAGAGGAGTATATGGGAATGTGAGTAGTCCGAGAGTAGTCGGACCTATGTAAAAGACTAGGAACTAAGAGAGAGTTCCGTGAGCTAGTTGAACCTTCCCACCATGCTAGACCCAGAGTAGGGTCGAAACCGGGGAAGTAAGACTATGCTAGAGAGCCATGAGTTTTGGCTTAAGTATGTAAGAGAGTAACAAGCGTGATGTAGGAGACCTGTAGTGTCTCGAGAATCTACAAGAGCTTGAGTATAATAACCCAAGAGTGTGGGTGAGATAATGAGTATAAATAACCCGAGAGAAAGGGGTGTATATGAATGTGTAACCCGAGAGAATGGGTAAGTATAAGAATGAGTAGCCCAAGAGAATGGGTGCGTATACAAATAAGTAACCCGAGAGAGCGGGTGAGATATTGAATAAGTAAACACGGCATAGTGAGGAATAACCCTCAATGCCTAAGAGTAACCAGTTACCACTAACAACATTGTTATGTTAGTTAGGAATCGTGTTCCGTGATTGGATGTAGATTCCTTGTGTGATATACATATATATTGTATTGCCATGATGCATGTTGTTTGATTAAAATGAACTCCATGTATATCCGACCCAAAGTAGTCGGCGTACCGCGGTTAGCACGCGGTATATGCGAATTTCATGCGCAGCGTAAGCTGACCCCCTAGGGGGAACGTTTTTAGTGTGCAGGTACTTGAAGCTGACCACCGTTCGAGAGTGTAGGACGGGGACTGCTGTGAGCATGGGTAGTTAAATTGTAATTACTTATGCGTTTGAATGAGGTGTAAGTCCGAGTATGTTATCGGCATCCGTATATTGTAGACTCGGTATAGAGATATGAATTGAGTATTGTATTTGTATGAAGTACTCGGTTGTTCCAGTTCATCAGACCGTTACGGTATGTAAGAAAAGCCTGGTTAGCCACATGGGTGGCTAACGGCGTTGTTTCACCCCTCGTTGTAACTAGAGTTCCGCTGCGTGAGTAGGAGTAATTAGTAACAGTTTAAGAGGTAATGACGAGATTAACGGTTGGGGTGTTACACTCACCAAGCATTCTAGCTTCCACATCATCTATCTTACTTATAATTCGATCAGAAATGACTTAGTCTCTGTATCGAGGATTCTTAACGGTACCTATATCGTTTCCTTAACTTAGTTTGGTCTAATCTCAAAGGTAGTGATCTGCTAGCTTCCGCTGCACGACTCTGATAGTTTTAGGTTTATTTGCCTCTCTTATTCTTTTTACAGTATCAGATATCTTTCTCTTGTGTGCTTATGGTTTAGCACTAAAGGTCCCTCAATGGTCACGTGTTATCTTTATATATACACGGCCTTGATGGGTTGTAGCTCGTCTATCCAGTCTCCCTGGAGATCAAATGTTCATACTCTTAGTGTTTTCTTGAATGTCTAAATTGTTCTCTCCAACTGACCTTTGGTCTGAGGATGATTCCTAATCTGAAACTAATGTTTAGTGCTTATTGCACTTTACAGTTTAATCTTATTCATCTTAAGACATGTCCTATGTCTATACTTAACAATCTGTGCTTCTTGCACTTCATAGTCCTTAATTATTTGTTCTCTGATTCCCTTGCGTTGCTGGTTCAACTGAATTCTTCTCTTTGACTGTTTGTGGTAATGGCTGCTCTTGTTTGATCTTATGTCGTTGTCCGTGGTACGGAGTCGACTACTGTTCGGGATAAAACGTATTATCAGCAAGTGTACTGGTCTATCGTAGCAAGTTTTCCTAGGTAGTATTCTCTAGGTTATCGAACCAAAGGAGGCTGTGTCTAGTTTGAGTCTTTAATCTACTAACTAATAAACTTAAAGAAAATAACAATAATAATTGGGGGTTTGATTGCAGAAATAAAATAAACAAAATAAACTGGAAACAAATAAAAGTGATTATCTAATAAATCTAAATGGTGAATCCTGGTTTACTACTTCTCCCTAGTTTATCAATTCCCTTCCCGGGTGTTTCTAAATTCTAGATTGCAACCTCAGATCTAAATTAATCTAAAACCGATCTCCCGCAAGATAGATTCTTACTAGCAATTCCCAAATCCTAACTCTCGTTATGAATTTACAAATTAACTAATAGCATTAATGATTCATCTGGTTTCTAGTCAGCTAATCCCCAGGAATTGTCACCTGTAGTTTCACTGGTATATTCCTATGGTCTAATGAACGCCGCAGTTCTCACTTGTAAGCAATTCATACCAAATAAACTCAAGCAATAAATAATCACAAGAGAATATCAATAAATAACTAGGAACAAAACTACAATCTGTATAGAATTTATATTCTACAACTCAGGAAGTAAAACAATAAACTAGTTGTCCATAGTAAAACCAGAATTATAAACGACTACTCAGACATCGGAGACAAAGAAATAATAACAATATTAAAGAGATTAGAAAACGTCATCTAATTGTTGTAGAACCGATGGCGAATCCGGTCACTGTCTTCTTGCTCCGGTCTTTTATGTTGCTGTTGTCTCGAATTTGCCTGCGCTCGCGACTATGCTCCGGTGAAATTGTATTGTTGAATGTCGAATTATATCCTCTCTCTTCTGTCTTCGTTTCCTGCTCGTGGCGGCTCTCTCTGTCTGTCTAGAGTTTCGATTCTGTTCTCTCTCGTACTCAATGTTGTGTGTGGCTAGGTTACAGAGAATTTCCGTCCTCGACGGCTCTTTCGAACTGTTGCGGCTCGGTCTCGGGCTTTTTATATCGTCATGGCTCAGCAAAAGTCTGCACCTCTTCAGACTTCAATCGATCTTGAAGTTGCGGCCTATCAGACAAAGTCTGCGCCTCTGATCATTGATGTTTGTGCTTGTCGGCCCATCTGCATGCTCATGCGAGTGTGTGTATGCCTCTATTTGAAGAGTGTCATGATGTATGCGCATGGCCCATGAAGATGGCCTCCTTGTTCCTGTAAACGTTGAAAGCCCATGTGCATGCATGGCTTCTTTTTCATCCACATCCGACGATGAGTCCGACCAAGCATGTCTAATTCCTGTACGTGACATATCTTGAAATGTTGCAGCAAAAGCCCAAGACCCACGTGATGGTGTTGTCTCTCCTTTTTATTTTGTCCGAGCCCAGTCCACGTGCAATGTGTCTCACGTAATAAATGCCCCAATTTCAAGCGCTCCACTTTCTTTTACTTTAAGAACGCGGCGCGAGATTTTCCTTGTGGTTCGGGATTTGTAAATCATCAACAAACCCGAACCATGTCTAAATTTAGACAGTAGGTTTATAAACAGATCATACTGTAAATTGAGCAGAATATCCGTTTTTGATTCTGTTTGGTCTCAGTTTGATCATGAAGCTTTTGACATATGTTTTTAGACCTTTTCTTTAGTGTTTTTAACCTGTTTAAGCATAAAACCACAAGTAAGGGGAGTTCTTCCAATATAACATAGAATAACATATAAGTAAGGAATTTATCGTATAAACCAAGAAAATATTATTCACATTAAGCATATAAAAATAGATAAATTCCACACTTATCAACTACCTCCCGTGTTCCTTACACCACTCGTTTACATGCATGGGGTACCTTACTGGTACATTACTACTTACCCAACTAACTCATAAATGAGCGTGTCAGGCCTGCAAGCCCCTGTGGGGTGCAGTCGTCCCACGTCTCGTTTTAGTAAACTCATAGTGTCCGTCACACGTTTAGCTATTGCTAATTATGAAGTATTCTGTTGTCGATCTCCTTTTTCATCGTTCCATAATAACATTTATTGTTCTTCTTGAAGTTAATCAAGGGAAGTCTATTTACTATGTTCTTGGTACTGTATGCTCTAGCTCTTTCTGTATCCCGTACTGATTCGGTCTCTTAATAATTGAGGTCTCTTTCCGTAGAGCCTCTTATCATGTTTCTCATATTTGTTCTACTAGGAATGCACTTCTAGTTCCATGAGGAATGGGTAGTGTGCTTCCTGTGAAATCTTACCTAACTAGGTCCAGACTACTGGCATCAATGCTCAGTTCGTCTATCATTTTATTTCCTTACTTATATTGGTCTTAACTCATAAATCTCATTGCCTCTGTGTCAATATTTGTCGGTTCATACCTAACGGTCACTTTACCGCGCACCACGACTTAATTCCCCTTATATAACTATTGTACTCACGACCACTACTACCGTGGTAGTTGGCCCTTATCATGTTGCCCATTGATGGTGCAACCTCTTACTCACTTATTCTAATTTCTTACCTTATACTCAATCCCTTCTTGGTGTAAACACACTGGGAATTCTCTCATTCCGGTGTATGGCGGTTGTCATACCGTGCTGTAAAATAGTTAACTCTTAATACGAAGGTGTTCTGCTTCAATCTCAAATTTGTAAGTAGGCTAATTCCTCTCGCTTTCTTTCATTCTTAGTGATGTTATCTACCATGTAACTTAACTGGTTCCTGAAGAAGTCATCCGCTGAGTCACAGGCTCTTCTGAGCATTGGTCACTTGACGTGCCATAATGTGCACTCACAATGTCTATCTCTGACAATTACTAATTCTTACATCCTGGGTGTTGGATATGGGGTCTATCTGTGCAACCTTCCTTATTACTCAAGTGTATCTGGTATGTTCTAAGGTAATCTCAAGGTTCATATTTTCCATTTTCTAAATAAAGTGTATTTTATGTCTAATAGGTGAAAGCCCTTTTTGAGGGGTTCACTCCCACTCATGGCCTCACAACAAGGAGAGGTATCCCCACCCTAAAAGGCATGGTTCATTCTCCACTCCTGTCCTTAGCATTATCTCAATATTCTCATTGGTACCCTTTCTTGGTAATATCTTCCCAATCTAAGTTATAGGTTTGGTAACCGTTCATATTTACAAATTGTAGTCCCTTTGTGGCTTAAACAAGCTCTCTTATAACTTACTGCGCCTCGGGCTCTGATGTGGTTAACATCCTTGGCTCGTAGGCTCTTAATGCTTAATGTCTCAGTTCATTATTTGTACTCTTACTCATCTGCAGGTCATCCCTATAAGATTCTGGTTCTTTGAGCACTATCCACCGTTAGGTTACATACTAAATGTAGTATCGGGTTTCATGATAAGTTGCTGCATCCTGCTTCCTGCTAGGGAAGTTGTTCAGGTGATCTGAGGTTACTTAGTGTCTTTGGCAATACTGTCGTTTTACTAGACTTGTGTCTTTAAAAAGTCAAGGTTTGGTTCGTATTAGGCGTTTGCCTTACGGTGTCCAAGTTGGATATCATCCTGTCGTCTTATACTTCCATCTCAACGCTTCGTTCAACTTCTGTTGATTACACCACCCTCTGATGATCAATCATACTTGGGTGTTAATGAGTTAGACGAACAGTACTAGCTGTCATTCATCAGTTTGTTCGGCTCGACTATGCCCGCTCTGTGGGGGTAGTCCTCTGAGCTTTCCTCCGTGGGACTCGTATGTCCTTAACTCTTGGTAGGTTATATCTTAAGTTTATTTCCTTTATCTTTGCTTTCTGGGCTTCTGTGAGCCTCGATTTTAAACCCTATCCTATGTTGATTAAGGCTGATTAGGATCCGATTGGGTTTTAGGTCCACTTATAGCCTAAGATTAATAACTATGTCATAAAACAATAATTATTAAAACCTAAGCTAGCTCACTGGAACCTATTATGAGTCGCCACCTAATTTTAACCTAGATCAAATTAGGAAAGGAGAGTTCGGGTTCGGGGGCTTGATATTCGACTTATTTAGGGTTCAATTACTTTCATTACCCTTCCTAGGTCGTTTTTCCTCTACTCAGTTTATTTACGGCTTATTACGAGTCGTTTTAACCTAAGTGCGCAACCTTCTGTTTTTTTGTGTTTTTTAGCATTTTTTGACAGAAAATAAAAGTGAAAAGTGAAATTACCTAAACTAGGGTTTCGGAGGCAGAATTAGGTCAAATTTTGCTTACGTCCGTAGCCACGGACCAAAGGTCCGAGACCACGGACCCCAGTTAACCTAAATATGCAGAAAAGTCGAAATTGAAGGAAAACAAAAATTTGCAAAGTCCGGGGCCACGGACAGGATGTCCGTGGGCCCGGACATCATTAGAAAAACCTAAATTTTGAATTTTTAAAATCCCGCCGCCGTCCGTGGGTGTCCGTGGTCTCGGACAACGCGTCCGAGGTCCCGGACCATAGGTCCGAGGTCACGGACCACCCACGGACAGGGGTTTTCAGAAGGTTCCCGAGGGTGTTTTGAGCTCAAATTTTATGGGTGTGTAGCCTGAAAGATGTACAAGACGTTAGTGATTGAAAGTTTTCAATTTGAATTCGAATTAAGCACGAAACTTTGTAAACAAGTTATTGGACAGAAGCTTAAACAAACGTCAATACAGAAGCGTAAACAGGTTGGTTTGAACCCAAACTTTGACAGAGAGTTAACAAGGTCGTGGGGAATCAGAAAAGTGGGATTGTAACCTGTTTTACCTTCGAATTCAAGATGATTCTTCACGTTGGGATTCTTCGGAGGCTCCGATGATGCCGGTTCCGGATTGAGTTCGACCCGGGCTTCCGGTTGTTGATTGTTGATGATGTTCTTCACGTTTTGGAGGTGGTTTGGTTGATGTTTGATGATTGTTGATGTGTTAGGAGTTGAAAAGCGTGTTTAGGTGGTGATTTCGAGGGATTTTTGATGTGATTTTGGTGCTTGGATGTGTAAAAACGTGAGGAGAATGAGACGGCTAGGTTTTCTGGTTGCTTAGGGTTCTTTAGGTTCTGATTTGATCATGGGATAAGGTTCCTTATATAGACTTCCTTAAAGATAGAAAAAATCCGGTAAAAACCGAGATTTACCGACGTTTTAGCTCAAGGGCTTCCTGAAGGAATTTGATTATAAAATTTTACACATGGGTAAAGGATGATATTTCTGATTTTTCTAAAGTGGAATCGAATTTTTTGGATATTGGGATATTTTTAAATTCAATTTCCCGTCAGATTCAATCAGAAATTGCTAGAAAATTATTGGAAATTCGAAAAATCAAAATTCCAACGCCATTATGCTTCAAATGTCATCCTTTATCATGGGTTAAAATTTCAAAGCATTTTGAATTGATTTGACCCTTATTTGGAGGAGAGAGAAATCCTATAGGGGGCTTAGGAGCCTTGAAGAATTACGAAAATGCCCCTGGAGATGGCTAAACTATCCCTAGTACTCTGAAATGCGCTGATCGAACCGGAAACCCTCGCTACTAACCTATTAGTCGAGACTCTCTTCCGGGGGGGTTGAAATTTTGGGTATAACAGATTGCCCCCCGTCAACTAGGCTTTGTAATGAAGATGAAAAGACTAGTTGATGCCTGAGTGATACCCCAAAATTTTGGGATCTTAAAAGACCCTATATGTAGATTGTGTCGAGCTATTCTAAGGTGCTGACCACCTATAAGTAGAGTGAAATGAAGTAATGCCAAGCGATTCTAAGGCGTCGACAACCTAAAATGTGGAAACGAGATAATGTCAAGCGATTCTAAGGCGTTGACAACCTAAAATGTGGAAACGAGATAATGTCAAGCGATTCTAAGGCGCTGACACCTAAAAAGTGGAAATGAGATAATGTCAAGCGATTCTAAGGCGTTGACAACCTAAAAGTGGAAATGAGATAATGTCAAGCGATTCTAAGGCGTTGACAACCTAAAAAGTGGAAATGAGATAATGTCAAGCGATTCTAAGGCGTTGACTACCTATAAGGATGCTATGTTGTCGAGCTATTCTAAGGCGCTGACTACCTAAAGTGATGAAAATGATGTCAAGCTATTCTAAGGCGTTGACTACCTAGAATGTGAAAACTGGATGCAAATGCAAGAATGCTGAAATGCTAATGACGCAAATGATGCTGATGCTGATGATAATGCCGATGGTGTTGATGATGCTGATGATGCTGATGATGCTGATGATGCTGATGATGCTCGGATGCTTCTGGGGGACCGAAACCCGTGCCGATGCTCCTGGCTGGACCCAATGTGGACTTATTGCCATCGCCCCCAAGCCGGTGTGCAGGGATAACTCCTGGTAAAAACCCTGGGGACTTATTGCCTTTGCCCACCATTCGTTGATCCCAAAAATAAGTTGACATCACAAAAGGAGGATTTATTGCCATCACCTCGCCAACTTTCTGTCGCCAGGTCTTGTGACGCCTGGATAATGCAACTAGGTCTTATGACGAGCCTATATGAATGAGATGAATGCAATGTGTTTGATGAGAGTGGGTAAGCTAAAAGGTAATGCTAGGTCTTACTTCGAGCCTAAGGGAATGCAACTAGGTCTTATGACGAGCCTAAAGGGAGGTTCTAGGTCTTATGACGAGCCTAAAGGTTGGATCTAGGTCTTATGACGAGCCTAAGGGAATGCAACTAGGTCTTATGACGAGCCTAAAGGGGGGTTCTAGGTCTTATGACGAGCCTAAAGGATGGTTCTAGGTCTTATGACGAGCCTAAAGGATGGTTCTAGGTCTTATGACGAGCCTAAAGGTTGGATCTAGGTCTTATGACGAGCCTAAAGGGAGGTTCTAGGTCTTATGACGAGCCTAAGGGATGCAACTAGGTCTTATGACGAGCCTAAAGGGAGGTTCTAGGTCTTATGACGAGCCTAAAGGATGGTTCTAGGTCTTATGACGAGCCTAAAGGATGGTTCTAGGTCTTATGACGGGCCATGGAATTTATGTGGAAGTGAAGGCTTATGTGGGCCTGAAGTGTTTGATGTGGAGGTAGAGGCTTATGTGTGCCTTTGGTAGGATGGTGGTGCTCATGCTTTGGGTTTCAATTGGTGTTGTCATGGCAATTGTTGGAACCAACAATTGCCCCCAGTATTTTTCCTTAGGACAATCTGAGCTAGAGTTCATGCAAATCGATTGGGACGATCGATTGCCCCCGGTATTTTCTTTGATTAAACGTGCGAACAAGTCTCATCCTCACAGGGTCGAGGCTTATGCTTTGATGTGGTGCTTCTTATCCTACACTCGACGTGTTTGGTGTTTGCACTCGTTTTTCACTTACGGTCATAACTTCTCAACCATTGAATTTGACATTTGTTAGATTTACGTGTTCAACCTGTTACCTTCACTTGATTGGATACACAACTACTAAGTCGGAAGTCTTTTGAGCTTATAACGTGGCCATGGGGTGTGATGAATGACAATAGGATAATGGCGGAATGTTTAGGATATGTGGAGCTTTAAGGGTGACCAAAGCTGCAACTTGCACCGTCTCTCGGACTTATCTTCTTTGCCTTGGAGTCATTTGGCTACTTCATGATGACTTCGCTTGTGAACTTGGGGCTTGGAACTTTTGGATTGTTCCTTGCATCTTCTTTCTTTTTTCCGATTTTGGATTTCTTCGAGGCTTTTCAGGTTCGCCTTTCTTTGGATTTCCTTTCCTTCGGGGTTCTTGTGTTTCCCGGTTTTGAACTTCGGGAGCTGTTTTTAATGTTAGCTCATTTGGATCCTGTGTCACCTTGGGACCATTTGCGGATCGTTTCGTCATGCTGGTAGCGGTTTTGCTTCTTTGGACTTGTGAAGTTTGTTGTTCAAAAGTCGAGCTCCTTGCTTCCTTTGGTCACCGGGTCGGTTATTCATCATTGGCTAGCTTGTTTGTGGAGCTTGCAATATTGTGAAAGAGGTCATATATGAAAAGCTCAGCGGGGGTGCCTAGGGTTTAATGCCTGGGTTTATAGGCTTTTGGCTGTGTGGTGCTGTACCTAGGTGCTTCGTCATCCCTAATAGTTGTGTATCCGTTCTTTGTTACTTTTCACAGGTTTAAGCGTAAATTTACAAATTATCTCCTTCGGTCGGAGTCATGCCGTTTGCCTCACTTTTGAATGTGACCTCTCTGGAGCCGTGTAAAAATGACACGCTCTTTCACTCTTGGTTTTACCGCTCAAGGCACCCTCGCGAAATGTTCACTCAGAGACTTGTTTGCGCATTTAAACAAAAGAAATAAACATTATCGTTCCTTAACTCAGATTGCCCCCAGTATCGTTGCGGGGTTTCCTTGACAAACCTTAGAATGCCCAAGTTTTTGTGGAGGGTGACCGCATGTGCGGTGAACAATGGTGGTGAGTGGTGATGGGGTGATTGCTGAGTGATTCTTTTTTTTGGCGGCAGCAGCTCTTTTTTTTAAGATGAAATGGTAGAAATGACAGGACGCTGCGACATGTGGGATGACTGCGGTTTTGTACAGGGGGGGGTTTCGTGAAAGATGAAGGTTCTTACTCTTATATGCTTGTAGACATGCCTTAAAAGAGAGAGTTTTTCTTTCCTTTTTTTTCCAGCACATGAATGGAAATATACTCATTAGAACACGAATCAAAGAAGAAATTTTATTGATAACCGAAAGAAGTAACAACGACATTGAGTACCAACTAGATAGGAGCGACAATTAAACTAACTACTAAAAGAAAGAGGCTATGTAAAACAGCCAAAGGAAAATAACAATGACTCCTAATGACCCCAAAGCGGAAGTAAATGACTAACTACCCCTAAACTATAATCTACTCTTCGAGGAACATCCAATCAGGTATCGCTTCCTCCTTTGCTGCTCTTACCGTACCCTGTAAACATGAGGAACACGAGCACATGAGTAAAGATGATAGTTCAATTGCCGAAATGAAAGTTGGGTCTGTTAACGCACCAAGTCCTTGACGACCAGGATTCGCTGCCGGAGATAGAACGTCTGGGATTCCCTGGAGATCCTTGCCGAGGCCCTTACCCTCTTGATAACCGTACTTCTCCATGATAACCTTCCCCGGTCCAACCTTAAGTTTCTGAAGAGAAGTTGGGTCGGACTGCTCTGGTATAACACTGAACCTGCTCAGATGGGACGAACCCTCCTCTTCAACCATACAAACAGGCAACTCCTTCTGATGCGGTTCACCTCTAACGATATGAACCTTCCCATCCCTTTTGAACTTCAAACATTGATGCACCGTAGAGGGAACGGCCTTCAAATCTTGAAGGAAATCCCGTCCCAGAATTAGATTGAAAGAATGGGGAATTTGCAGAACCAAAAACTTCACTGGATGAACCACCGTCCCGAATTTAAGTGGAAGATCCAATAGGCCGAAGACATGTCTTGGGTTATCGTCATACCCTCGTAATACTATTTGGCACGACTCAAATTTGTCGTAGCCCATACTTTCTGCCACTTTCAGAGGACAGATGCTAACGTCTGCTCCCGTGTCAATGAGGACCTTTGGCACCTTGAAGGCCCCACACCAAACAGTAACATACAACGCTTTTCCCGAGTGCTCGGAGATCTCACTATCGTGAAAACTGATCTCCTCCTCCTGCTTTTGCCAAAGAGCCGCGACCATCCTCTCCGGGGCTAAACTTTCCTCTGGCCCGCCCAAATGTTTGGCAATGGCCCGTCGGTGCTCTGGCGAGATCGTAAGCAAAGACCAGATGGCCATGGGGATGGTTGTTGCCTTCAGCTTCTGAAGCAGTTCCCGCTCACCTGGAATCTCTTCAGCCACTGGGGGAGACGACATTCGCTCTTCCCCTTGCGATGGTCTTTCAGGCGATCCGTAATGCTTGCCTGACCGAGTAACGTGAGCATTTGCTGGGACAAAGCTGACCGCGGACGTGGGCTTCCGTCCTGCCCCTCGTGTTGGCTTTTTGTCATCCCAGAAAACAGTAAAGGCAGCACACTGAAATCAGATTCTGATGTCTCGAGGTCATCCAAACGCTGATATCCCTGATCGATGAGGTCCTGGATCCGATGTCTCAGCACTTTGCAATCATTGGTATCATGTCCTGCTAGCTGATGGTACATGCAAAATTGACTGAGTCTACTCCCCTTTCGCGTCTCTCCATGGCGAGGGATGAGCGGCTGCATTAGCCCCTCGTCCTGCAGCTCCTCGAAGGCCTGGCTTAAAGGACAACCAATGGGTGTGAATTCCCTTTCGGCCTTGCGGGGAAACTCCGGTACCGGGGCTACGATCTGGATTTTTCCTTCTTGGGCCAATAACAGAATTTTAGACCTTAAATTACGACAATTATCCGTGGAGTGGCCCGGGAGTAGATGGAAACGACAGAACTGCTCGGGATGCGCCCCCAGACGCCGCCCGCGAAACCGCGGGGCTTTAAGTCGGACTAACCCCTGCCCTAGAAGTATTCTCAGAATCTGACTCTGCGGCTGCTGCAGATCTACGACAGGCACCTGTGCGGCCTGCTCCTGTTGCGGTCCCTGGTTCTCCGGTGACTCGATCCCGTCCTCATCGGGGGCAGATCTAAAGGGATGATTTCCCCGAGGGCATGAATGAGAGCTCTCGCTTCCCTTGCAGCCGACGCAAATCCTGAGCTCAGCTCTTCCAAAGCACTCCTGTGAGCAAATTCTAATTCAGCTAGTTTCCCTATCAAATCCGCGAGCGAAGCACTTCGATCGTTAGCTCCAGACGACATCCTAGCTGTAAGAGGTGCTGCCTGTTTTAAGCAAAAAGATAAGTCAGCATTGCGAGAGTGAGACTGGGGCTAAACTTTGGAACTCAGGCCGAAGACTAGTGTGCCGTAATGAATGCCGGACTCCAAAATTTTGGGAGGGTCCGCTCTGGACCATACTTTTGGGTTACAAGATTCGTTGGTCTTACGAGTGGGTTTTGCAAGAACCAGGCATGTAGCAGGAATCAGCTTAGAGGATTTTTTGTGTTTTGGGGTGATCGAAGTATTTGGATTATGAAAACCCCTTAAATGTTTCATTTGGGCTGGAAGAGATCGATGGATCAGATATTGGGCCTGAGGCCCTGGAGAAAAGGAGTACATACACAGAAGTCCTACACAAGGAGGTGATGCAAATGTCCTCACAAAATGACTCAGTCCAACGGGTAGGGGTCAATCCGGAGAGGTGCTTGGGGCGCAGGCCCAGGTTACCACAAAGGAATAGGGCTTGCACGCTATTCTCTTTGGGCTTCCCCACTTTTTTCACATCACCTAAAAGGTGTGCGTCTACGGTCGGGTCTTTGACTGACCAAACAATGGGCTTGGTAAGGGTACTGCCAGGAAAATGCTTGGGGCTAAAGCCCAGGTATTAAGGGGGTGTGGTTAGACGACACCCTCCTCTTTTCCCCCATTTATTCACATCACCTAAAAGGTGTGAGTCCCAGACAGGGGACCCTCAAACGGGTCCCAGAGTGGAATTGGTTTGCGTGGACCCTCGCTCTCATATGATGCAAGGGTGCAAAAATTAAAGTGCGCACAGAAGTAAACAAACAGAGTAATAAAGCCATAAATAAACATCTTCGAGTTAAGCCCTCTTTCTTAAAATCAAACAAGTTTAAAATTAAGAAGTTTCCCCAGCAGAGTCGCCAGTCTGTGAGCCTCGATTTTAAACCCTATCCTATGTTGATTAAGTGATTAGGATCTGGGGTTTTAGGTCCACTTATAGCCTAAGATTAATAACTATGTCATAAACAATAATTATTAAAACCTAAGCTAGCTCACTGGAACCTATTATGAGTCGCCACCTAATTTTAACCTAGATCAAATTAGGAAAGGAGAGTTCGGGTTCGGGGGCTTGATATTCGACTTAATTAGGGTTCAATTACTTTCATTACCCTTCCTAGGTCGTTTTTCCTCTACTCAGTTTATTTACGGCTTATTACGAGTCGTTTTAACCTAAGTGCGCAGCCTGTTTTTTTTGTGTTTTTTAGCATTTTTTGACAGAAAATAAAGTGAAATGAAATACCTAAACTAGGGTTTCGGAGGCAGAATTAGGTCAAATTTTGCTTACGTCCGTAGCCACGGACCAAAGTCCGAGACCACGGACCCCAGTTAACCTAAATATGCAGAAAAGTCGAAATTAAAGGAAAACAAAAATTTGCAAAGTCCGGGGCCACGGACAGGCTGTCCGTGGGCCCGGACATCATTAGAAAAACCTAAATTTTGAATTTTTAAAATCCCGCCGCCGTCCGTGGGTGTCCGTGGTCTCGGACAACGCGTCCGAGGTCCCGGACCATAGGTCCGAGGTCACGGACCACCCACGGACAGGGGTTTTCAGAAGGTTCCCGAGGGTGTTTTGAGCTCAAATTTTATGGGTGTGTAGCCTGAAAGATGTACAAGACGTTAGTGATTGAAAGTTTTCAATTTGAATTCGAATTAAGCACGAAACTTGTAAACAAGTTATTGGACAGAAGCTTAAACAAACGTCAATACAGAAGCGTAAACAGGTTGGTTTGAACCCAAACTTTGACAGAGAGTTAACAAGGTCGTGGGGAATCAGAAAGTGGGATTGTAACCTGTTTTACCTTCGAATTCAAGATGATTCTTCACTTGGGATTCTTCGGAGGCTCCGATGATGCCGGTTCCGGATTGAGTTCGACCCGGGCTTCCGGTTGTTGATTTTTGATGATGTTCTTCACGTTTTGGAGGTGGTTTGGTTGATGTTTGATGATTGTTGATGTGTTAGGAGTTGAAAAGCGTGTTTAGGTGGTGATTTCGAGGGATTTTTGATGTGATTTTGGTGCTTGGATGTGTAAAAACGTGAGGAGAAGAGACGGCTAGGTTTTCTGGTTGCTTAGGGTTCTTTAGGTTCTGATTTGATCATGGGATAAGGTTCCTTATATAGACTTCCTTAAAGTAGAAAAATCCGTAAAAACCGAGATTTACCGACGTTTTAGCTCAAGGGCTTCCTGAAGGAATTTGATTATAAATTTTACACATGGGTAAAGGATGATATTTCTGATTTTTCTAAAGTGGAATCGAATTTTTTGGATATTGGGATATTTTTAAATTCAATTTCCCGTCAGATTCAATCAGAAATTGCTAGAAATTATTGGAAATTCGAAAATCAAAATTCCAACCATTATGCTTCAAATGTCATCCTTTATCATGGGTTAAAATTTCAAAGCATTTTGAATTGATTTGACCCTTATTTGGAGGAGAGAAAATCCTATAGGGGCTTAGGAGCCTTGAAGAATTACGAAATGCCCCTGGATGGCTAAACTATCCCTAGTACTCTGAAATGCGCTGATCGAACCGGAAACCCTCGCTACTAACCTATTAGTCGAGACTCTCTTCCGGGGGGGTTGAAATTTTGGGTATAACAGCTTCCCAACATCTTCATTGTAGAATGTTTGTTATTGGTATTCTTAGTGTTCAAACTGGGAGTTTTATCCCATCCCTGTTGGGAGTCGTTCTGTTGACTGCCTTTATTGTATCTCTTGATACATTCCGTGTATGTTGTTACTTACGTAGGGTTTTTGCTCGAATTATTGAGCGATCTCTTAGGTTCCTCTTTGAGAACCGGATTTGGTGTTCTTACCGCACTATCGGTTGTTGTTGTCGTAGTACGTTGTACTGTTGCTAACATCCATATGGTCTAATATTATGTCCAAGTTCCACTCCCGGCTGACTGGTGTGTTACCTTATCTCATCATGGTCAGGCCGTCGGGCCTTTCCAAGGTCTTATTTTTCTGTTCTCGTGGATTTACAATCCGGTATTAATATGTGTTACAACTGTAGCGTTCTCTTATCTTGCCATGATGGCTTTCCGTGTAGCTTAACCGTGGTAGCACTTGCTATGCAAGTGCGCCATGCAGGATGGGTTATTGGTACAAGGTACGTCGGTATGACACTTCCTTCTAATTTCCATGTAATTGAGTCCTCGGGACTCCTTCGATAATCTCTTATTTTGGATAACCGACCATCCGGCAGTTTTCCTTGTTGTTTGACAGTACTGTCATCTTTTAGGGCGTTCCTCTTTCTGAGGGAATCCCTTAATATTTTCTTATGTCTTAATCCTCGCTCAGTCTCCACACATTTTGTTGTGGTTACCCAGTAATGATTCTCCTTTAGGCACTACCTCGTAGCCCTATTTCGGTATACAATTTATGAGTTCCTATCATCGTCCGCATTATGTTGGCCAGGTTTTATAACCCTCCTCATTGTATGGGTTTGGAGTTCCCGTTTCTAACTGGACTCTCCAGTAATCTCAATCCTCATGCTTTGTATTATCCCACTGTTATGCTCACTCGGACCGCTGTCCGGTACTCATGTCTCTTATCATTTCCTTATCCATTGCACGCGTAGTGCTTTCCTTACCATTGGTATCGCGGGTTATTTCGACTGCGTAGCATGTCGACCCATGTTGCCGGTAATTTCCGTTCCCTTACTGATAGTATTCCATAGGTAGCGCCTGTTTCTTTGTTGCGCTCCATTGCAAACCTCCAAGTTCTCCGTGACTGTTGTGCACAAGATGTTTCTCGTACTGCTTATTGTTAGCTAACTGCCAGATCGGGTTTCCCCGAGTAAGAGAAGGCTTTCTTCTCTCTGGCGTTTGTTCCACATATTTAGGGTTAGGGATGTGGAGGGCGGGCCTAGGTACTATGGATGTCCGGTAAACACCGGGAAGTCCTGACTAACGCACCTCTCACTCTATCTCTCAACCCTTAACCCATAACTCAATCTCAACCTCAACATTCTCCTAAGTTCGGTATTTCTTGTCTTCAGAGCGTAACTACGCTCTGATACCACTTTTTTGTAACACCCCAACTGAATTCAAATGTGGTCTCGCAACTTAACACACATATATAGATATACATGTCACAGCGGAATTCCTTACACTCCAGGACCTTGCCACGGTCTGACTACAGAATATACCGAACATTAGTACATAACAACCTTAACCAAGTACATATTCTTCTTACAATCCTCTCACATCCTATACATCTTACTAACTCAATTGCCATAACGAGTGTACATTCACAACTCGTAGGCCTCACTTAATCCTTAACACTTGTAT